>CACVCL010019910.1:0-94673 GCA_902729485.2 Mus minutoides | reverse complement strand
TTTTTTTTTTTTTTTTTTAAGATTTATTTTATTTATTATATGTAAGTACACTGTAGCTGTCTTCAGGCATTCCAGAAGAGGGCGCCAGATCTCATTAAGGATGGTTGTGAGCCACCATGTGGTTGCTGGGATTTGAACTTATCACCTTCGGAAGAGCAGTCGGGTGCTCTTACCCGCTGAGCCATCTCACCAGCCCCCTCTTCCAGCTTCTTGACCAGAGGGGGCAGCAGTGTGTCAATCCCCAGAAGGAGACTAAACTAGGCAAGGATTCTGGGCGGGTGAAGAGACACTGGCCTGTGATTGGCTATGGGGGGGTGGGGAGAGAGGTGGGTTGGGTGGGATAATTAGGTTAAAAGTGGGATAGAGTTGCCTGGCTGGGAGATACCCGGGTGGTGGGTGAGGGTGTCAATTTGCAAGGGCTTTCTCAGCCTGCCAGTGGCTCAACCTCACACTGGCCTATCTATGCCCCTTCCCTCCACACTACAATTTTTTTTTTTTTTTTCGAGACAGGGTTTCTCTGTATAGCCCTGGCTGTCCTGGAACTCACTCTGTAGACCAGGCTGGCCTCGAACTCAGAAATCTGCCTGCCTCTGCCTCCCGAGTGCTGGGATTAAAGGCGTGCGCCACCATGCCCAGCTACACACTACGAATTTTAATAGATTTGATTCACTCATTCCTCTGTGGTCCCTGACTTCAGGCCCCACCTGCTCCTAAGATCACATTCTCATTTTATCTATGTATTTATCTGTCTATATACTCATCTATCTATCTATCTATCTATCTATCTACCAGCTAGCTATCATGGACAAAACCCCCACAAATCTCACCTCAAAGCCCGAGGACACAGATCTCAGCTACTCTAAATATCACATTCCAAGTAGTAGCTGTTTCATGATGAATTATTGCTGTTTTGAGACAGGGTTTCAGTAAGGAGCCCTGGCTGTCCTGGAGTTTGCTGTGGTGAATATGCTGGCCTCAAACTCACAGAGATCCTCCTGCCTCTGGCTCTCAAGTGCCTCGTGATGTTTTATAGTAGTAGAAGAATTGAAAACACAAGTCAAGACAGTTTCTAAGCACGTTGCTAAAGGCATAGGGGTACAGAAAAGCATCAGACACTCTAGGACCACATTCTTAGTCTTCTGGATGGTACAAGCTAGAGGTCTGTTTGCACATTCTAAAGGATGTAGCTGATAGTCTCAGAGATGCTAGGTCATACCTAGAGAAGAGTATTGAATGGCCACCGAGGGGACTAAAGATGGCTCAAGATTATTTGGCTCTGAACTTGTAACATTTCAACCTTTCCGAAGAGAAGTTCTAGTCAGTGACCGGCTTTGTAAGGTGTGCTTCTTTCAAGGGACTTTTGCTCTGCCTGACTATCAATTGCTTATTGTGACATGGTGTCTCTATGTAGCTCATGCTGGCCTGGTCCCTTCCATGTTACCCAGGCCTCGAACTAGCCTAAGGATCCTCCTGACTCAGTCTCTTGAATGTCCCCATTGTGCTCACTGCCACGGTCAGCTCCCGTTCTGCCTCCTCCGGCTGGGAAACAGTTGAGGTGGAACTCCAACACCCAAAGACTGATGATCTCTAACCTTGTAGGAAACTTAACTCTTATTTACTTTATAATTCTCCGTGCTTGAATAAGTGCTGGCTTCTGGTGATTAACATAGGCTGTATAGCAGCAGGGGAATTGGAACTATTAACTCTTTGTGAACCAGGAAAAGAAAGCCACACTTGCAGATAGGAAATATGCACACATATATTCTTGTCGGGGCTGACCACCTGTCTCATCCACTCCACAAGTGTTCATGCATACACACACACACACACACACACACACACACACACACACACACACACACGGTGGATGCAGTAAAAGTCCCCGTGAGCAAGTTCATTGAGCAAGCAAACGAAAAGACTCATTCATTCTGGATGAACCATCTTCTGTCCTTGTACCTACAATAAATTGCCCACTCCCGGTTTACAACCTTTAGTTATCAGACAATGGTTTCCCAACCAGCCCAGAATGAATGCCTTCCCTGATCGCAAATCTGTTCCGAGCCCTCTTTCTATCCTAATGCAATCAGATTCTGACACATGAAAGTTCACAGAGCCCCTAACTGCAGCCTTCATGTTGTAGAGAGCTCAAAATTGCCTGTATAAGTTTAAGTATTCTATGGAATCATTATTAGGAATTGTGAAATCATCAATTTGTCTACATAGCATTGCTACAAGAGAGTACAACTTCGTTGATCTGCAGAATACCTGCCCAATAGTGCGAGCTAATGCTCAGGAATTATTATACTACTTTAATAATGACAGGAAAGGCATATCAGCTGCAAGAAGCAATCCTGAGACAAAGTCTCTTTTAGCCTTGTCATCTCCAGGAAGATCATTTGTATGCCTTTAGCTTGTCCTAGATGGCTCCTGACATGGTTCAGGCTCCTTCAGCCCTAAAAAGGCTCTTGCTTGACCTGCTTGATTTGGACAAGGAGGACTGGTAAACCAAGGGTGCTTCCTGCTGTTTCTGGAGTTGTCTGCTCACAAGCCAGAACCTGGAAGGCCAGGTGGGCAGCTGGGGCCTCAAGAGTTGTCTGTTTACAGGCCAGAAACATCTCAATCAGGAGCAGGAACATGGACCACAGTGCAGAGAAAGCTGCAGCCAGCGCAGAGGTGCCCCAGGAACTGCTGGAAGAAATGCTTTGGTATTTTCGTGCAGAAGATGGTAGGTGATGGCGGGTGAGTGGGGCAGTTCATCACTCTCTATCATTCTCCACCAAGTGGAACATTGCTCACTCCCCTTTTCTCGGGGTATGGGCCACTCACTCGACTCTCAATCACCTCTCTACTATTTATTAAGTTAGTTGTACTGTGTGCCAGGCACTGGCCCTAGCACTGGGATACAGCAGTGAGCAAAACACAAGTCTCTGCCCACAAAGAGTGTCCATTCTAGTAGAGGAGACAGAAAATAAACCAACAGCTAAGAGTATAACATGTTCTTGGCGCATAGTAAAAAAAAAAAAAAGAAGCAAGCTGACCAGGTGGTGGTGGCTCGTGCCTTTAATCCCAGCACTTGGGAGGCAGAGGCAGGTGGATCTCTGTGAGTTCCAGGCGAGTTGGGCTATTACACAAAGAAGGAAGAGGAGGAAGAGGAGGAGGGAGAAGAAGAGGAGGAGGAGGAGGAGGAACAGGAGCAGGAGCAGGAGCAGGAGCAGGCCGGGAGTGGTGGCACAGACCCTCAACCCTAACTATTCAAGAGGGTCATCCCAAAGATCATAAGTTCAAGGCCAGCCTGAGCTACACAGTGAACTGAAGACCAACCCAGACAACTTAGTGAAACCTTATTTAAGAAGGTTTTGGCCCTCGGTGGTGGAGCCCCTGCCAGGCATGTCAGGAATCTTACACTGAACCCTCAATATGGCCTGGGGTGGGGGCTGTATGCAGCAAGGAAGACAAAGTAATCAAGGGAAGTCTCACTATCAGGACATTCTGGAAAGGGCTTGCAGGAGGGAAACCCTTGCAAGAAGGGAAGGAATTCGCTCTCAGATCCTTTGGTGGGGGACCATTCCTACAGGAGGAGAAGGAAAAGCTGTGAACCTGGAGCCTGCCTCACATGTCACAGTCTGACCTGCCTGGAGCATGCACCACCCAGTCTGCCACTTGACCTGTAGTAGGCAGTAACTGCATCCAGTCAGGCCGTCATTACCCCTTCCCTCTCTCCTCCTCCTCCACCTTTTCAGTATAAAATTAAAGACTGGAGTTCAAGTTTCCTCCTTGCCACTCACACCCCCTCTACCCAGCTATTATGCAAACATAGCCCTGTCTCCCCTCCCCACCTCCAGAGCAGAAACCCTGTCTCCACCCCAACCCCACTGCTCAGCTGGGGAGATCTCCTTAGGCAGGGGTCTTGGTAGGAGTCTCCATAGAAGGATAAATGATGCTCTGAAAAGGGCCTGAGCCCGAGCCCCAGCGATGAGTGGGCCTGAAGGCACCTGGCCTCTGCTCAAGGATCTATCTTTCTGTGTGTCCCTCCTCAGCGGCTCCTTGGAATTATTCCATCCTGGTCCTGGCAGTCCTGGTGGTTGTGACAAGCATGTTCCTCCTGAGAAGGAGCATCCTGGCAAACAGGTGAGGAGCTGGTTTGGTGTGGGACTCCATAGTGAGCAGTGGGGCTTCCTCCCTGGATGGCAATCTGAGCGGGAGTTACGTTAGTGAACTTAGCTCTTCACCTTTTGGTGGCAGTCATCAAGGACCACTATGAAATAAACGACCCAGCAGCTGCCCCCTCCCCGACTACTCCCTACCCTTAGCCAGCAGGTTGGAAAAGATGCAGAAGGGGATTACCCTTGATAAGTGGTCCTGGCCCCTCTTACCCTGTCAGAAAGCATCTCTTTCAGCAAACTCAACTGAGAGATAGGGTGGCTGTCCACAGAGCAGCAGATACAGGTCTGCTTTCCTGTGGGCCAGGTACTCAGCTCCGTCCCCCATGGCCAGGGAGTCCAAGAGTTCCTTGGGTAAACCAGCTGAGATAAAGGAGAGACTTTCGGGGATTACTAGGACAGGCATGTCCAGTGGTGTGGATAAACCTGTTTGGAGAAACAGAGTGAGAGATAGAAGGTTAGTTAGGGGTTTCTGGCAGCGTCTTAGGGATAGAATAGGGCAGGCGAGAACCTGTACTACATATGATGACAGCTCTGGGGTCAGGATCGTGTGCTTTGGAGAAAGGTCACAGGGTTCAGAATGGATAGACTTAGATGTACGATGCAGATATGTGCTTCATTGGCCTCTGACACCGTGTTTGCTCATCTCTAAGAGGAAGGGCTGGCAATCAAAGCTTAGCTCCCAGGTGGCCCTGCAGTGAGATGACAGGTGTAAGAGTGGGAGCCATTGGAAGCTACTGTCATTTCTGAACAGAAGAGCTCCCCTCAAGCTATTGGGTCCTGACCCAGCCACTCAATATCCCAGATCAACACTATTTCTTCTCCTCCCAGAAATCGAAAGAAGCAGCCACAAGACAAAGAAACGCCAGAAGACCTGCATCTTGATGACTCCATAATGAAAGAGAACAACAGCCAGGTCTTCCTAAGAGAGACATTAATCTCAGAGAAGCCAGACGTGGCCCCGGGTGAAACTGAGTTGAAAGAGAAAGACTCATCACTGGTCTTTCTACCAGACCCACAGGAAACTGAAAGCTAGGGAGTGTTGAAAGAACGCGTTGCCCCAGCCAGACACACGACTGTGATCTGAGCTCAGCTCTGAGGCCTCAAACCCTTTAGGTTAGAGAGTACCCCGCCCCACCACTACGCCTAACTTATTTTTAGCAGACTCAATAAAACAAACTACAATCAGACGAAAATTTGTTATTTAAAAAAGTCTTTTATTCAAATGCCTCTCCAGGTGGGCAGCTGGAACTTGTGTCCTGGGTTCAAACAATGGTGTCTACAAAGCACACACTAGGGGCTTGCATTGAAAATACAAAGTTCAGCCATGTGAGGTGGAAGCCTTTAATTCCAGCGCTCAGAGGGCTGAGGCAGGTGGATCTCTGTGAGTTCAACTCTAGCCTGGTTTGCATAGTGAGTTCCAGGACAGCCAGACCTACATAATAAAGAGACCCTATCTTAAAAGTATAAAGTTCAGAGCTGGCCTTTGGTCAGGACTCGCAGGATATGCCCTTGGGTAGATCAGGGCCTCCCTCTGACCTCAGCTTCTCCAGCTATCGACTAGAGCTGAAGACTAGGTTAGAGATATTCTCTATTCAAGCACCTCAGCTGCTTGCTATCTGGGAGCCAAAGCAGCCAGCTTCCTAAGGTGCCCAGCCCAGGCCTTCTCATGCCCCGCTCCTGAGCCTGTTCATGCAGTTTGTGGTAAACAATAAGAAACCGCTGCAGCCCCTGACTGTGACAGACTTCTCACACGTGAGCCTTGGTAAAATACCAAATAGTTTATGTAAAATTCTGTCATATTAATCTCAAATGCTTTGGGATCTATCTTACCAAAATAGGCATTGAACAATTCCATTGCTGAGGTCCCAGGTCCAAGCAAACCTGACTGCACCTACTTAACAGTGGGCAGGCCAGTGGTTCCCACCAGAGGGTGTCTATTCCCGCCAGCTGTGGACTCCCTGAGGACTGTGCCTGGGTAGAATGACTTTCTACAGCCTTGGTCATCAAGCTCAAGAAGAGGGTCTTGGGGGGGGGGTCTACTAACAAAGTGGTCATAGTAGTCCCCCAAATGCTGGTGAAAGAAATGTTGGAGGCTTTCTAGCCTGGACAACCCACAGACCTTCTCTGCACCCTTCATTTAGAGGCAAGTGCTGAAGGGCTCCTGTCCAAGTTTCTTTGCCCTAAGCTTTCTCACAGGATTATTTTAACTAGGATTTTCTTGGATAAACTTTGGACCTCTGAACAGCTGGCCTCTTTCTACCACCAGGTGATGGTAGGAGCTTGGGGCCAGCCACCCTGTAGACTGTTAGCAAGCCTTCACATAGACAAAGCCTCTTTGAACAGGGGCTGCAGCTGGTCTGGCAGTGGCTGGAGCAGGAGAGTCATGACACAGGATTTGTACTGCAGTTCCTTTCTGCTTGCAGCTGACTCCAGGTCTTCTGTCTGTAACAGTGGCAGCTTCCGTCCAGGGTGGTGGATGCAGAGGTTACCATGGAGCCCAGGCCCTTTGCCTGGCAAGGAAACAGGGTGAGGCAGTCAGGAGCAACATCCTTGCCTGTCCCTCTGGCTCACAGAGTGTGCACATAGGGACCCTGCTTGTTGATGGAGGTGGAATCTGCTATCTACCAGAGGGTAAGGGCCATTGGTTCATCAGAGTGCAGCCCAGCCCATTCCCTGCAGACCCAAGCATCGTCTGAGCCTAAGGTTCTTGCAGAAGGGTCCTCAGAAGATCTTGAAGCCCTTCAGTAGAGTCAAGGTGGGTGCCTTGCGCTTGCTCTGGGCACGAGATGATTTCACAGTGACCAACTTGGCCTGGGCCACAGTGGGCATCTCTTTTAGGCTGGCAGTAGAGAGAGTGTTGAAAGTACAGCTGGCCAGCCCATGCCGGGCTGTGAGTGGGGCCTGGTGGGGCAGGGCTTTCTCCTCAGAGATGAAGAGGGGCCGGGCCAGGGGACTCTTATCCAGCTCCCGCCGCACCTCACGCACGGCCTCATGGAAGACGTGCTGCACGTGCTCAAAGTCCAGGCAGGCAGAGACCTCAAAAAACAGGCACCCGAATCTGCCTGCCAAAGCTGCACCCTCGGCCTTGGTGACTTGCCTGGAGAGGAAGCAGGGCGAGGCAGTCAGGAGGATGTCATTGCAAGTCAGGCAGAGAGGGTCCCACACCTATCTCCCCACCCAGTAGTCTAAACCTATCTTCATCCTCTGAGTCGGTTTGCTCATCCATATAACAGGATCATGGTACCCACCTCTGTTAGAGGCTGTTAGGACAAGGACAGCTTGCATGGTGTGCTTAGTGTAGTAACTGACACAGACCCAGCCTGCGGTGGCCAAAACTGGAACTTAGGAATGAATACGAGGAAGAGAGAAAGGCCGAATCAAAGTCTCCCATGCTAGACCCTGCCTGTGGCCAGATGAAGAAGGCCAATGCTCACCTCCTCAGGAATGGCTTCCCTCAGCTTGAGCAGTTGTTTGCAATGAAGGGGATAGCACCCCTCTGATTACTTGGGAAGCCTGTGACTGGCAGACTCTTGGGGCTCCTAGGTTATTTGTCTGCTTGTCCAGCTGAAGGCTAGCAGAGAACAGTGATGAGGGCGCCATTTCACCTTCCTGAATCCCATGTGGCTCTATCTGCCTCCCGTGATGACTGGATAAATGTTTGCAAGTGGAAGGCCCATAGCAGCATCTGACTGGAGCCCATGGAAGTGGAGGTGGAGATAAAAATGAAGACTGACTCTTCGTTCAAGAGAGGAGAGGGACAAGGACTCCTCAGGTCTTGAGGCCAAGGTTGCCTGTTGGCTGAATTCTGTTCACTCCCCACCCCCACTGATGAGCTGCCCCAGCCACCATTCCTTAGGGCCATGGCTCAGCCCAAGATGGGAGGAGATGCCAGGGTTAAAAAACAGTGAGCTGCCGGGCGTGGTGGTGCATGCCTTTGATCCCAGCACTTGGGAAGCAGAGGCAGGCAGATTTCTGAGTTTGAGGCCAGCCTGGTCTACAGAGTGAGTTCCAGGACAGCCAGGGCTATACAGAGAAACCCTGTCTCGAAAACCAAACCAAACCAAACCAAACCAAACCAAAACAAAACAAAACAAAACAAAACAAAACAAAACAAAACAAAACAGTGAGCCATGGCAGACTGGGCAGGAGCAAGGAGTCAGAGACATACTCTGCCACAGTACCCTAACCTGTTAGTGCTGTACTCAACTGAAAAGGAGGTAGGGCAAGCCACCACGTGTCATACCCAGGGAACAGGCCTGTTCATTCAAGCCCTAGATTCCCGGTCACTCACTTGCAAACCATTTTTCAACAATCTCTTTGGTAAACATTGGGGTCAAAACAATATTCTGTAAACACACACACACAGAGCACAATATGGTGGCATATTGAAGTCTTCTCATCTCTCAGGTTCCGAGATATTTCAAATACCACCTTCAGCGACTTACCCACTGTATAACTTCCCTAATTCCCCAAGAAGCAATTTTTCCTGGGTTGAAGGCTGGACCACCCATGAAGAAGACCCCCACATCACTGTGGTTACCTTTCAGGAAACCACAACCCTCTCCCCCCTCTGCCTGTGTGATCTATTCTGGAAAAAAAAAACAAAAACAAAAACAAAACCAACATCGTCCCTGGGCCTCAGGGACCTGGGAGAACAAGAACAAGTTAAGAGCAGAAGAGGACAAGTGGAAGGTACCACACCTAGCAGGTGTGCTGGACACAAGGGGCAGTGTCCACACTGGAGAGTATCGGTGGGATTGCTCAAGCTCAGGTCTCCACGTCAAGGACCTTTAGGCCAGGCTGGTGACTTGGATGTGTGGAGAGGGTGGAGGTAGAAGCCACAGGGAGTGGCAGGCCTTCGGTCAGCTGAAGGGAGCAGGCCCCACCTTAGAGCATTCCAAGTCGAAGTCATTTAAAACATAGTGCCAGCCAAGCAAAATACGGCTGCAGCATTCTGTGGTGATCTGCCCTTCGGCCCAGTCTGTGACCTCTGGTTCAAATCCAACCCTTTCTCAGAGAGGCCTGCCTTTAGCGGCCAACTGTGGCAACGAGCCTGGGATACTATGCCTGGATGAGGTTCAAGGTCTGCTTGGACCACGGCAGTCACCTGATCCAAGGAGCAAATTAGACCCTCTCCTTGGCACTGGAGTTGTTCACCAAATGACTAGTCGGCTGCTGAGAGGGTAATCAGAATGTCACACAGCCTCAGGCAAGGCTGGTGCAAGAGACCACTGAGACACCTGAAAGGAAGGGGTGCTTGTTTTGCCTTTTGGGGGTCCAGCCCATGTCCTAAGTAGCCCAGGTGCCTTTCCCTTCCTGTCGCTGGCCACCTAGAAGACAAACTCCCAGTCCCTTCTCCCAACATAGTTCTTTTACATGAAGTTGAGAGCATTGTTGTTCCTGGCTATAGGATGCCACCCTGCATCCATAGGCAAGCAAGCTCTAGAGAAGAGGGCTAAGATGCCTGCACTCACCTGTACTGGGCCATGTCGAGCTTGTTGCCCAGCAGCAGAGCAGGGTAGCCACGCTGTGTCTCCTTGGCATGCAAGGCCAGCAGCTCTAGGTAGCTGCTGCTGCCCTCGAAACTCGCGCGACTATCGACACTATACACCACCAAGAAGGCATGGGCCCAGTTCAGGTAGCGCTCGCAGTTCCTGGGGGTGTCCTGGAGTAAGGGAGAGGATCCTAACTGAGGGGCAGAAGAACTTGGCGAGGGGGAAAGGCCTTCACCTGGGCTGCCCTTCCCACCTCGGAGTCTTTGTATATTGTTCCCCAGCAGATCTCTTTTCAAAGGAGCACTTCAGTGTCGATTTGGCTTGGTGTGAAAAGAGACATTGTCTCATGAGCCTCCCTCCCACCACCCAGCCAGAGACTTGGAGACCTTGGCCCCTTGGGCACCCAGTCAAAGATTCTGGCATGGCCCTCCAAGGACCTACTGTCCCTGAATACTGCTGGTTTCAGGTCAGGTCCACACTGCCCCTTTGGCCTATGAGAATTGACTCCAGCCTTGGGTAGAGAGGGCATGGATATGTATGCTGGGGAGACTTGGGCTCACAGGATCTCTGTAGGAGTGCTTACATAAACAGGCATGTACCTGTGTGTGCTAAGAAAACCTCACAGCTTAAGGTATCTGGGCAGATGTCAGCAATCACTCTTCTCATTTGGCAAATGAAAGATCCGGGCCCAGAAAAGTCAGAGTCCCATTCAAGGGCACACAGCAAACTTGAGACTAAAGGAATCCAGATTCCCTTGCGAGGTCAGGACTTGGAGGGGCTGCACTGATTGTCTGACCCCTCTGGGGGATGGAGAAAGGGAGGGGTTAATGTTACCAGGTCTGCAGTGTCCATGACCCTCAGGTGCACAGGTTGGTGGTCCACAGTCTCCTCAGAGCTGTAGGTGTCCTCTGCAACACAGATGGTCAACCAGGTCAGCAGCATGGCGGGACAAACAATAAAGAACAAGGTCAATGTCCCAGCTTCCTCCTGTGCTGGACTGGCCCTTGGGAGCTCCAACCAGGCTACCGTCCCTCTTCGTTTGTCAGGGTGGCAGCATCAGAGGCCACTATATACCGTGCCCTGGGGGATGGGCTGTTTCTGGATCCATGCACAAAGACTGTGGTGTGGAGTTGTGGCCCATACACTCAGCAGCTGAGGCATGGCATTTCCTTCAAGAATTTCAATTTTCTCTTCCTAGCATAGCACCTGGCCTACAGGGAATCCTCAAAGACTTCTTCCCTCAGTAGGAGACAGGGAAAAGAGAAGCTTCTCATATGACAAAGAGAGGGCAGTCAGACCTCACTCAGAAGTTCCAAGGTTTTGTAAGTCATCCTTATCCAACAGACAAGGTGATGTAGAATCCAGGCCAACTTCAGGGAAATGGGAGAAAGCGCATTGGGGAAGGGTGATTGCTACAAAAACATGAGGACCTGAGTTCAAGTCCCCAGCACCCATGTAAAAAGCTAATCATAGATGTGTGCATGCCTGTAATCCCAGAAAAACCCCAGGAGGATTCCTGGGGATTGCTGACTGCCAGCCTATGCCTGGGCTCCTGAAGACCCTTTCTTCAAGGAATAAAGTAGAAAGTGATGGAGCAAGGTGCTTGATGCCTCTTATGGTCTCTGTGTGCATACAGATGTGCTAACTTACTTACACACACACACACACACACACAGAGCACATACAACACACTCACGGCATACTCACACATAGCACACACATACACTGCACACACACAGAGACTACACACACAGCACACACATACACAGCACATATAGCACACATACTCACAGCACACACACACAGCATGCACATACACAAAACACACGGCACACGCATGCACAGCACACAATACACTGCACAGTTCCCCCAAAGCCAATTTCAGCTACCTGATTTGGTCACATCACTTCAATTCTCAGGGAGTGTGTCCTTTTAAAACAGAAACACTATGATAACTTGAACTAACAGTTCTCTTTTCTCTCTTCCTCTTCTTCCTCTTCCTCTTCCTCCTCCTCCTTCCTCCTTTTTTGAGACAGGGTTTTTCAATGTACCCTTGGTTGTCCTGGATCCAGACTGGCCTCAAACTCAGAAATCTACCTACTTTTGCCTACCAAGCGCTGGGACTAAAGGCATGCCATACCCCTGCCTAGCCAGAGCTAACAATTTTGAAGCCTTCACTCTGCTTGGCTTGCCTCTGAGCTAGCACATTTAACCCCCTGTTTTCCAGGACTGTGGAGAGACTATTTAGGACTCCAGGCTTGGGGCCTGGCTCACAATAAGTATCTACAAATGGTGGTGAGGAACGTGAAGGAGCTCCTAAGTTAGCAGGACAGGTCCACACTCCCAGGTAATTATTTTCTCCTTTTGTTTTTATTTGGGTGAGAATGTGGTGTATGTTTGTGTGTGTGTGTATACAAGTCTGTGTGTGCATGTCCGTGTGGAGGTCAGAGTTTGACATTGGTGTCTTCTTCAGCCTCTTTCCACATTATTATTATTACTATTTTAAAGATTTATTTATTTATTTATTTAATGTATATATGAGAACACTGTAGCTGTACAGATGGTTGTGAGCCTTCATGTGGTTGTTGGGAATTGAATTTAGGACCTCTGCTTGCTCTGGTCAACCCTACTTGCTCTGGTCGGCCCTGCTCGCTCAGTTTCTGTTCCCTCTGGCCCAAAGATTTATTTATTATTATACATAAATACACTGTAGCTGTCTTCAGACATACCAGAAGAGGGCATCTGATCTCATTACAGGTGGTTGTGAGCCACCATGTGGTTGCTGGGATTTGAACTCAGGACCTTCAGAAGAGCAGTGCTCTTCTTACCTGCTGAGCCATCTCACCAGCCCTCCACTTTATTATTTTAAAAGAGGTCTTACATTTATTTTTATTTATGTGCCTATATACTGGCACCCAAAGAGACCAGAACTGAGCACTGAATTCCCAGGCCCTAGAGTTTTAGGTAGTTGTGAGCATCCAGTGTGGGTGCTAGAAACAGGACCTGTGTCCTCTGGAAGAACACCAAGTGCTCTTAACCACTGAGTCATCTCTCCAGCCCGACTCCTTCGCCCCTCTTATTGAGCCATGCTCTTTCACTGAACCTGAAGCTCACCAATTTGCTCCGGGCTGGCTGGCACTGAGCTCCAGGGATCCACCTGTCTCTGCTTCCCCAGATGCAGGCCACCAGACCTTGCTTTTGACCTGGGTGCAGGGAGTATTTTACTGACTGAGTGATATCCGCAGCCCCCACAACCCGTTTATTTTATAGAGAAATAATTTTAAACTCAAATAGAGGTTACAACCTCACACAGTTCCTGCATGCCCTTCATCCACTTCTCTCAACGTTAACACCTTAGATAACCACAGCGCAATCGCCAAACCAGGAAGTTGATGCTGGGTCTGCACTATGAGCTAAACTACTGACCTTATTTGGATTTCACCAGTTTTTGTTTTTTTCTTTTTTTAGTTCTTATGACTTTAAACCCAAGAAATCAGAATGTGGCCAGGCATACAGAAACCATCACTGGTACACTGGCAGTTGCTTCTCTCAACCCCCACTGTCCCTGTGCGTCTGGCACATATACGTGGGTACCCTCAGTCCCCACCTTTCCCTGGGTGACCCTTCTAGGCAAAACTGAGGTGTCCTCTGCCTTCCTGGAAGTGGCCACTCTGAGAACGACACCCTTACCCCCAGGGGGGAATGCAGTCACACACTTCTCTCTGACTACCGCTGGCAGCCAAGCAGGCCTGGACACATGCCAGGTCCACTAGCATCCAACTTGAGTCACAGACAGCTCCCCGTCCCCAGCCTGCTTTGGGGACTTGGATAAATAGCTGCTCTTATCCAAAGAAGAAGAAGGAAGAAAAAAATAATGGAAAATATGCTCCAAATGCTTAACTATATTTGGCCCAAGAAGAGCTGTTGCTGGAGGCCTATCTTGTGTTCATACTTCTTATTTTTCTGCCAAACTTGCCTTTTAGGCACTGACCCCAAATAGGCAAAGTCCTGCCCAGCCCAGTGAGAAGTATTATTCTAACTTTAGTCTTCCTGGTATTCTTGTTACTCAAGAGGCTAGCAGATTGTCTGTTATCTCCACTTTAGAAAGATGACAGGGTTGTTTTGAGGCAGGAGGATTGCAAGGTCAAGCCTTGCCTGGGCTACAGAATGAGTTCAAAGCAATGTAGTGAGACCTTGTTGTAAAACTGGGGTTGGGTGGAGGTTGGGGATACAACTCAATGGTAGAAGGCTTGCCTAGCATGCATGGTAGACACTCTGGGTTCATTTAATTCCAGTAATAAGGTGTTGGAGGATGAACTTGAACTTGGGCCTTCTGGGCTGCCTTCCCACTGTGACTCCCTCGCTCCCTGACTAATGATGGCTCTGCTGGTCCTCCAACTACATCTGACATGAAGCATGCTATTTAGTAGGGATTTTAGTACAGATATGCAAGGTGGATGAAGCCTCAGGGCATCAGGTGCCTGGCCCCAGGAGCTACAATAGCAGCTTCTCACCCAGGCGTAGTGGTGCAGAGCCTATCTTGACTATGGGCACTTCAATTTCTTTAAAATAGTAATTCTACAAAAGGCACCAAAGAAGGTCTGTGTGATTGTACATCAGGTGGCACCTCAGACACTGTGGGCACCCTTGTCCTTGCAGGAACAGGATAAAGGCAAGTGAGGTGAGATGTTGGCATTGTCCCATGTAGGAGCCAGGAAAGAACACTCACTGGAGCCCCTTGCCCACCCGTGGCCCCGTGGCAGAGCACAGGCAAACGCCTTCTGTGCCGAGTCTCCAGCTCCTAGCAGCTCCAGCCACAGCCCACAAGACACAACTCCAACAGAGACAATCCAGTCTCAGCCTCCATAGAGGGAAACTGAGGCTCAGAGAGCTCAGGACCCCACACACCTCCACCTCTGGACCCATAAACTGCAGTTCACAGGAAGTGGATAAACCTCTCCTTCTGATGAACCTGAGGGGACTCTGTGATGTTAGGAGACTCACTGAGTCCACTCTGCCTCAGTTTCTTTCTTAGAAAATAAAGATAGTAATAATTCTTTCTTGTTTGGTTGGGGTTTGTTTGTTTGTTTGAGACAGGGTTTCTCTGTGTAGCCCTGGTTGTCCTGGAACTCATTCTGTAGACCAAGTTGGCTTCAAACTAACAGAGATCCACTTCTCTCTACCTCCTGAGTGTTGGAATTAAAGGTGTGAGCCACCACAGCCTGGCTGATAATAATTCTTTGAAACAGAATTCAAAAACAATTCAATCCACAGGACAGACCATTGATCGAAGCTATAGCTAATACCACACTTCAGGCTGAAAATAGGGATGGCAGACCTCAGAGTTCCAATGTGTGCTCAGGCTCCTGGGGGACCCTGCAAAGGGCTAAAAAGCTGTTTTAACCACTTATGCCTGAGGCACACCCTCCTCTTGTAGGTCCAGACTTCTCTCCATAGAAGAGGCTTGGGTCTCCCAGTCTGGCCTACCAGGGTGTCTGAACTAGGAGCAACTACTTTGCAGCTAACAGGCTCTCAGGAGAACAGGAGGCCAAAGACTGAGGTGGTTAAACATTATAGGCTGCTGTCTGTCCCCCACCTCAGACAGTCTGACCACATGTTCCATCATCAGATCAGAATTCCAAAATTGCTCAACCAGGACGCTCAAATCACCACTGTCTTGGAATCATCTGGTGGGATCCCGTGGAAGGGTATGGACGGGGAGCCGGGAAGAGGAGATGCCAGATACGGGAGATGAGGAAAAAGTAAATACAGGGGCTGGTGGTGCGGCTCAGCTGCTGGAGCAGTCACGGAGCATGCACAAAGCCCTGGGTCCAACCAGCAGCACAGAATAAAGCAGGCACAGTGGTACACTCCTATAATCCCAGCATTTAAGAGGTGGATGCAGGAGGATCAGAGGCTCAAGGTCATCCTTGGCCACACTGATCGTTCAAAGGCTAGCCTGAGCTACATGACAACCAGTCTCAAAATAAAAATGGTAGCTGCAGCCCTGAGCACTCTCTTCCTCCTCTGTATTCTAATCTAGCATGAGCTGCTGGCCTCTTGGGGGCAGTGCTGCTGGATGGGGTCTTATCCTGTGACCCAGAGTCCTGTGCATCCTTGCAGAGGGGGCCCTTGGGGCACTAATACTTTGGTTTTTAACGAATGGGAAAACAACTCAGCATCGACTTCAAAAAGTTAAGCTCATTCAGACACCTCATTGTTCTCAATGGACAGTTTACAAATAAAAGTGTTATAGACATGGACTAGCAGTGGCTTTGGTGCTGATCAAATTCTAATTTTGTTTGTCTTGGGTATTAGGGTCCCATGTAAGGGTTTATTTTAGGGGACAATCCTTCTGTTAAATACGTTTCACAGCCCAGGTCTGATGAAGGTGAGAGACTCCGGGCAATATGCATGGAAGTCATCTGAGGAGAGGTAAATGTTCTCTAAGAGTCGACTGGGGTCACGCAGTAGCCTAACATGCACCATGTCTTTAAACCTCACAGCAGTTCTCTGTTACAGCTATGCCTAGGCTCCTCTGGCAGACGAGCAAATAGTAGCTGAGAGAGGTTAAGTGACTGTCTCAAAGTTACCCAGCCAATCAATGTCGGAGCCAGCATCCAAACTTAGCTCTACACAACTAATTGTAAGAAAGGGTGGACAAATGGTTCAGTGGTTGAGAACTCTTGTTACTCTTGCAGAAGACCCAGGCTCCATTCCCAGCACCCACATGGTGGTTCACAATCATCCGACCCTCCAGTTCCTGGGAATCCAGTGCCCTCTTCTGAACTCTGTTGCTATCAGGCACACACATGGTTCACAGATATACATGTAGGCAAAACACTGATATACATACAATAAATACAATAAATTTAAAATTCTAAAACAAAACAAATTCTTCCTGGTTCAAAGAATGTCCAGCATCAATGTTAGAGAATCCCTTAAATAGTATGTCTGGCTGTCTCGGGAAGGACACTCAGTGAACATTTTGAATAACTGTGCCTATTTGGATGTGGACATTCTTCTATTTAAGAAAAACATTCTTCTAAAGTCTTGTTGCACTGCATATTTTAGGGCAAACGGTCTCAGTTCCTTGAGCTGGACCAGCCCCCCAGTTGTCTGGTGTGCACTGAATCATCCCAGGAATCCTTCTCTTCTACCCCAAGATCCACAGGGCTACTTGGGGCCCACCCATGGGGAGCTGGGGGAGGGGGTGTTCACCTAGGAGGGGCCCAGGCATCAGGAAGCCCAGAGAGGAGTTGTTCCTTACCCAAATTGGGATCATATTCGCTGATAAACCTCTTGGTGAGGAACTTCACCGTCAGGGCTGCAAGAAGAAAGAAGTAGGCTCAGGCTCCTGCTGCTGTTATCACTGAGCTGAGGTCACTGTCCCTGTCACTTTAAGGAGGCCTAACTGACCTCTGTGGTCTCTGCTGACACCAAGCTCGGCTCTCCGAACGCCCCAGGCTGCAGAGCAGAGGAATTGGCTCAGAAGGCATGGGGATAGGGTGCCAAGCCCCACTAACTAACAGCATGCACCCTGGGATTCGTTTCTGACAATTTCTATGAGCATGAACATCAGCAAGGGGCACGTCTAAGAGTATTTGTGAACAACCAAATCCAGGGTCAAGACCGTACATCTAGTTATCCTGGGGTCTGGTGAGTCCCCCAACTCAAGGGACACATCTCCCACGCTTAGACAGGTCACACTGATTTTTTTTTTTTTTTTTTTTTAGTATGGGGGCATTTATTCCAGCTTTGGCTACAGGCCAGAGACAGTAAGGCAGCCCAGTGGTTCTCAAACTGTGGGTCTCAACCCCTTTGGAAGTCAAATAACCCTTTCACAGAAAACACAGATACTTACATTAAGATCCATAGCAGTAGCAAAATTACAGTTATGAAGTAGTAACGGAAATAATTTTATGGTTGGTGGTCATGAGGAACTGTATTAAGGGGCTACAGCATTAGGAGGGCTGAGAACCACTGCAGTACGTGAAGAACGGAGTGGCTATTGCCAGGAAGAGTCTGACACCCCCCCCCCACCTCTACCCCAAGTCATGATTTTCCAGGCAAGGTCCAGGACAGGCTGTGTCCCAAGTAAACACTCTAGTCTGGGCCCTCTACACCTTGGGCTTTGGCTCTCAGTGGGACTTCCACATCCCTCTTGGTTAGCTCTTGAAAATGTAAGACTTGCAAAACGTAGTTCTTTTTCCCTTGTGGCGTGCACTAACAGGATTCCGTCTGTTCAGAGCTCAGCACATAAAAGCAAGAGTCAGCCAAATATATTACGCTGGACTCTTGATAGGATTAAAAATAAATGTAAGATTCTTTTGAAGGATTCCTAACACTGCCCGTTGGCAAACTACTAGCCAGGGAACACATATTTTAAACTTTCTGGCACTGAAGACATTACCTAGTTGGTAGAGTGCTTGTCTGCCATGCATGAAGCTCTGGATTCCATCCCCAGGTTTACCAGTACCAGCAATGGTGGTACACATTTACAAACCCAGCACTTGGAAGAGAAAGGCAGAGGATTCAAGAACACCGGGCCATCCTTGCCTTCATAACAAGTTCTGGGACAGCCTGGGCTACACGAGACTGCATCAAAAATAAAAAAGAATTCCTTCATCCATGTAGTCACTAGCTGACCATTGGCCAAGTCACTGGGAACAGGCTGGTTTTTAAAGGAAAACTGTGTTCTGGGTCCCACTTCTGAGCCAGGGGTGCTGACTTCAAACTTCCCCGGGGAATCTCAGAGAAAGGAAGAGAAGGAAAGTCATAGCTCACAGGCCTGGTGGCCATTCACTGTGGGCTGGAACTTCTGGCTACACATCTTCAGCTGGTTGGGTCTTTAAGTGTCAGAGAGCAGGGCAAACACTCCTTTTGGGGTCTCTGTGATGACATTTAGAAGTGATGAAGGTTCAGGTGACAGAAATTATCTTAGTAGTAGCCCAAGATCCAGGTTCCCCAAGGACAAGTTCTTGGCACCTGGGACTAAAGTCTTTTTCCAGAAAGTCAAGAGGGGTCTGGCTTGAAACAAATACATTTGATAAGAATAGTCTGTTTCAGAGTCCCAAGGGTTGGCAGTGGAGGAGTGGCCCAAGCCTGAGAAATTCTAATCTCTTACTGACTTCTAAGTTTCTTGGAGGGGATTGGGAGGTGGGGTGGGCAGCACAGATCAAGGAGTAGCAAGGATGCCACTGAATTCAAAGAGGACCCAGGGCTGGAGACTAGCGCCAACAGGTCTCGTTAGTGCCAGCAGATGAGATTTGGCTGCTGGTCCTAGGGATGCAGATGAGTAGAGGAACTAAGAGAAACACAAAGAGTAGGGGACAGGAGTCACAGGCACGGAGAACAGAGGTAGAGGCAGAGGCAGAGCCAGGCAAGCAGCTAAAGATAACAAAAGCAATGGAGAAGCAAGGCGAGAGTGATAGCCTGCAACAGAGAAACTGAGGCAAAAAGCAAAGTCTCAGGAACTCACCCAACCACCGGGAGAAGAAAGTCCCTGAGAGCTGGTGGATGAAGCTGCCCTCATCCTCCGCGCTCCACGCCACTCACCAGACTTGCCCGCTCCGCGGCGCCCAAGGATAGCCAGGTTAACTTCCAGGGGCACGCTGTGCGGCCCGCTGCCAGCTCGGGGCTTGCCGAACACCGACGACATGGCGAAGCTGCAGATGGCCACGCCGGTCTCCAGGCCGATGGGCTGTTAGTTGCACGCCCCCAAGTCACCCTCCGGCCGACCCATCAGTGTCCGCCCGCTGGAGGAGGGGCGTGGACGGGGCGTGGCCTCGTGCTCCAAACACCTTTTAAAAGCCGCCGAGCCCGGGCCGGCCGGAGCACCCTGCAACCAGGGTTGCACTCCTTGCCTTCCTGGTTGGTCTCTGTCACTTTTGCTTTAGACCACAGCCAGCTCAACCTCAGCACTCTACTTCTGTGTTTTGCATGGGCGACTCCAAGTAGTATCACTGCAGAACTCAGGCTCCTGGGACAAAGGATTTGTGCCCCTTGCTAAGACTTCATGACCTAGCCAGGTGTCTTATTTTATACTTCTAATCGCAGCATTTGGGAAGCTGAGGGAGGGTTGCAGCAGTGGCGCATTGGAGGCCAACCTGGGCTACCTAGTGAATTCCAGGATAGCTAAAGTTACATGTGAGGCCGTCTCAAACCAAACATAAAACACCTCACCCACGCTCCTGTAAGTAATCTTAATTGAACTCACTGGCACGCCAAAAATTAATCAAAAGTTATAACAATTGAAAGGAAGGTAATTGGGAAGAGGGAGGGGATAAGTGAGTGATAGGGACATGAAAGGGAGTATGGGGGCTGTGGATATGATCAAAATGCATTAGATGCATGTGTGAAAATGTCACATCAAAACTCGGTATTATATATAATTGATAAATGCCACTAAACCGTAAAGCAACTATTTTCTACAGGTTTGGCTTCCAGAAATCTAATCCATCCTGGATTACTTTTTCTCCCTGACAGGAGTAAAAAGTGAATGTGCCTTCTATGTTCTGGAGTGGACAGCAGTGCTGAGCTTGGTGGTGAGGCTGATGAAGTAGGGGGTCAGTCCCTGGGGTCTCAGATAGATCTGGTTATGCTGGAGATGGGCACAAGAGTTTAGTTGCTGAGATAACTTTGGGTAAATCATCCACTTCTTCGGGTTTGGGTGTCCCTGTCTATAAATAGCAATGGGCAGATAAATACAAAATTTTGGGGTGTGATTTTGGCAGGCCAGAGTAAATTCTAGAACCCTGAAAGCCTGTGTTCTGGAAAACACTGATGCTGGAAGGGGGGAGGGCATACTAGCACCATCCCATTCCTGACCCGCAATGGTGAGCTGTCACCCATTCACCCACTGTGGGGGGAATCCACCTGCTCCCATAGCTGTTAAGCCAATAGAAAGTCTTTGTTAGTTAGGTAGCAATTATATTGGGTGTTTGGGATACCAGTGTAGCCTTGGGCCTTTCTCAGGGTGAGCTTTTCAGGACAGAACCATTTCCCAGGTTGACACATATCAGTTAGCAAGAACAGTTAGCCAGAATCAGAATTACAGAAGCCAGAAAAGCAGTTAGAGACTATAGGCTTTGATGAATCAGGTCTTTGTTCTAGTTTGGGCAGGTGGTGCTGTGTGTGAGCTGCATTTTGTGGCCTGAATAGTATTTCTATCATGGAGTCAGTTCTGTTAAGGTCTGGGACCTGACTAAGTTCTGGGGGGGCCCTGTTACACCAACCAGAAAAATAGCATGGAAAACCTGGCCAGCAGGCAGAGGGTCCAGGGTATAAACAGGATGGCAGTGTCCCTCCTAAGCAAGAAAAAAAAAAAAAACTTTTTCTGGTCAGGATGTGAATTCTGACTTGGTCTAGCTGTTGAGGGATTCACAGTAAGCCAGCTGTTATAAAGCTTGTGAGGTACCAGAGAGATTTGTTTACATTATACCTCAGACTAGAGTTGCTTGAACAGCTGATGCATAAGGGGTTTCCTCCAAGTTGGAAAAGTAGGAGCCACGTTGTAGCCACATCCCCAGGCTGGCTATAGTCCTGTGCAGACATTCCAGATGGGGCCATGGGGAGAAAACTTGCCTCATTGCAGGAGTGCTGCAAGGTCGAGGGGAGCCAGCAGCACAGGTCCTGGCAGATGAGAGGTTTGTCACTTCTGAGTTTGTGTGACGTAGGAGAGTTGCTTAGAGTCTGTCTTGGGCTGGGGCTCAGTTCACACAAAGCCCTGGAATCAGTCCCCACCCAGCACCAAGTAAACTCTAGTGACTGATGGTACAATCCTCTAAGTCCAGCTGGTGCGAGTTGGAGGTAGCAGGATCAGGAGTTCAATTTCATTCTCTCTTACGAGATCAGGAGAACAGGAGGAGCCTACACTATGTCTGAGCCTGTCCGGGCAAGTAGCTCATCTCTTCTTGTCTAGCCCCTTCAATCAAAGCTCTTATAGAGGACTTCAGCCTCCCAAAAAATGTGGAGGTTGTGTTGCCGGGCCCAGCAGTGGGTATGCAGTCAGTGTTCAGTAGATGTACAAAGTAGGTAAGGGATGAGCAGGTGAGGAATGTAGGACTGGTAAGTCTTTCCTGGTGCCAAGGTACCCACAAGCAATTGCACATAAAGCTAAGCTTTTGGGAACTCTATCGCATCTTCTCCTGGGTCACACAGCACAACATGCCTTCTATTGTTGGTCTGTGATATATCACAGTATCAAAGCCTAGTAGAACCTTAGAAGTCATTTGCAAATCCCACTTCACAGGTGTGGAACTGAGGACTGGAGAGGCTGTGTAGCTTTGACAGATTGGTGGTCACATAGCATGAAGGCCCAGGTAAGCATCCGTTTCCCAACTCCAGGAGCTGCAAGGTATTCCCTGCCCTGTGTACTGTCTTCACCACAGCTGGAAAGAGGCTCTACCATCAGACCAGAGGGTGTTTTCTCCAAAGACAAGTCATACCTCCGTCAGACAATGCTCCTCTGAGACAGAAACTGGATTTCCCTTGGATCACTAGGGATTCCAACAGGTTGGGGTTCAGGATTCCACTAAACAGACCCTGCTAGAGAGATGACTCAGCAGTTAAGAACACTTGTTACTCTTGTAGAAGATCCAGTTTTGGTTCCCATCACCCACCTAGTGGCTCACAACCATCTGTAACACACAGTCCCAGGGAATTAGACACCTGACCTCTGTAGGCACCAGGCATTCACATGGTACACATACATACATTCAGGCAAAATATTCATACACATAAAATTAAATAAATAGGGCTGGAGAGATGGCTCAGTGGTTAAAACGAGCACTGACTGCTCTTCCAGAAGTCCTGAGTTCAAATCCCAGCAACCACATGGTGGCTCACAACCATCTGTAATGGGATCCGATGCTCTCTTCTGATGTGTCTGAAGTCAGCTACAGTGTACTCATACATAAAATAAATAAAATCTTAAAAAATAAATATATACATCTTTTTTTTAAAAATATGCATTTATTTATTATATGTAAGTACATTGTAGCTGTCTTCAGTCACACTAGATGAGGACATCAGATCCCATTACAGATGGTTGTGAGCCACCATGTGGTTGCTGGGATTTGAACTCAGGACCTCCTGAAGAGCAGTCCGTGCTCTTAATCACTGAGCCAGCTCTCCAGCCCCTAAATACATCTTTTAAATTTTTTTTTTAATTTTAAAAAAAGGAAGGGGTGGTAAAGACCCTACTGGGTGCTGGCCATGTAGCTGCAGATATGAATAAGGCTTGGGTCTGTGCTCCTCCAAGGCTCAGAGCCTGATGCCTGCCTGCCTTTCATCCCTACCCCCATCTCTCTCAGTGTGGGGAGTGCAAACTGGAGGGGGGGGTTTGTTAGAGGTCAGACAGGGGTCAGGCAGGGCCTGGGAACTCTGTGGGCTGCCCACAGCCAAGACGGTTCCTTGTCCTCTCCATCTCCCAGAGGGCCACTCAGGATCTCGGAGGAGGAAACTCTCAGCTGTACACACAACCAGCTGAGGCCCTGAGGGTGGGACCAAAGGGCAAGCCTCAGCTCAGAGGCAGAACCATGATCTCTACCCTATGTGGACCCCTCCCCATCATCAGGCTGTGGAAGGTGGAAACAGGGTGTGTGCACGAGCCCCCACCCACTCAAGAGGTCTTGACTTGGGAGGTTATGGACTGGAGAATAAACTTCAGTCTAGAAGAGTTTTGTGATTTTTTGCCTCCTGCTCTTAGGAGAAGCCTGTGATGGTTCTATTTGGCTCTGTCTGCTTCTGCTAGGTGTCAGGAACAGGCTAGCTGATGGTAACTATGCAGCAGGCCTGTCCTGACAATCTGCTTTCTCTAGCCCCTCTCCCTTCTGAGGCAAGGCTAGGCAGGTAGAGAGATGATGCCAGTCAGGGGGGGGAAAGGGAGGAATAGCCTATAGGGCCAGTAGACAGTTCAGTCAAGTCCCACAATGAGGAAAAGCCCCCTTCATCTGGATGCCTCCCAGACACTCTCCCTGTCACAAAGGCCTAACAAGGATACTGGTAAAGAGCTGACACTACAGTGTCCAAGAAAGGGTTGTCATACCTATTGCCTAGAACATTCTGGGCCCTTCCAGCCAATGTCTGGTCTTAGGGAAGGAGAGACACTGGCAGAGGGCCTGGGATAGTACTCATGGGATTTCTGCCCACCCCACCCCCATCTCCTTCCCCTCTTCCTGCCTGGTCCCTGGGGCAGAGCATCTGAGATATTTCTGGCAGTGTTGTCCAGGCCTCCGGCTTCCCAGGCTCACACAAGTGGTCCCCACACCCCAGGCCTGTTTTGATGGGGTGAACTAGAGCGTGCCTTAAGGGAAGCACATTTGCTGTGGGTCTGCTGATTTATCTGTGGGGTCTATGTCTGTGTCCTAACAGGGAGGAGGAGTCTCCTACCCTCCTCCTCCTGCTGCCTTTTTGGTAATGGATAGCTGTTCCACCACCATCCCCAAACGAGGATCAAGGTGAACACTTCCTAAATGGATACACCATCCTATCAAAGTCTGGTTCTCAGAGTGAAGTGGAAAGAGAAGGCAGTCATCAAACTCCTTCTCATCTGACATCTTGGGACTGAGTATTAGCAAAGCTGTGGACAGTTAAAAAAGTGCCTTGGACCGGACTGCAGGAGGGCCTGGGGCTGTCTGTCCCAAGCTGCAAGATCCTGGGCAGGATCTCT
Organism: Mus minutoides; assembly: GCA_902729485.2. Lineage (NCBI taxonomy): Eukaryota > Metazoa > Chordata > Mammalia > Rodentia > Muridae > Mus > Mus minutoides. The sequence continues at coordinate 70,341 of CACVCL010019910.1, read as the reverse complement.
TTCTCACACTTTCACCAGGTCTTCTTGGGAATTCGTGAACCTGAGGTTCCTTCCACTGCCCTGAATTCTGCCTAGGAGGAATCAGGGCAGCACGGTTAAGGCACATACACAAACTGGCCACATTCTGGCCCCAAGTCTGCCACCTGCTGGTCATGGGCTAAACCCTTCCTTAGTTTAGTCTCTAAGCAAATGGGGGTGCTAGCAGCATCTAACTGGGCTGTGTGGTGTGACTCAGCGAGCAGACTTCTTGTTTAGCATGCACCACATGAACTGGGCTTAGTGGCACATGAACTTGGGAGATTGGAGGCTCAGGGCCATCCTTACTGCACAGCAAATTTGAAGCCAGCCCAGGATATATCAGACGTGGTCTAGAGAAGAAATCCAGCTCACCGTGTTGCTGTAAAGTAAGTGAAACCCTGTCTCAAAAACAACAACAACAACAACAACAAAAAAAAAAACAACCCAAAAATAAAACCAAAAAATCCCAAACAAATAAAAAGTGGAGATTGTCTGTTCACCAAGGATATTGGGCAGAGGGCCAGAGTAACTACTCAAGAATGTCGCAAGGGTTAGGAGTCAAAGTATGTATCACCCACGGTGGCAGCTACAGAGGGGTCAGGCAAGTGAAAGCCAAAACACTAGCTTCCTATTTCCATTCAAGAGTGGGGCAGCTTCCACATCTAGGGCTTACTGGATGCTCTGTTACATGAAAGGAAAGGGCTCAAAAAAAGAGGTTGAGATAGAGCTTCAGAGACCACTCAACATTAAGAGCAAACCCTGCTCTTCATCCAGAGGACAGGGCTCTATTCCCATAATTTCTTTTCTTTTTTCTTTTCCATTCCCATAATTCCATTTCCAAGGGATCCGAGATCGTCTTCCAGCATCCAAGCCCAGGGCATGAGTGTGATGCACTTACATACATGCAGGCAAAATGGGAGGGGGGTATAGATTGGGCTGTCCAGCAAGCATAAGCATAGACATATCTGAGATCTCTGGGCTGTCCGTTCAATTTGGTCCTCTTTGGTCTTTCCCTTCAACCTGCCTTCCCCACTCCTTTGAGCTGATGAACGCTTGTCCTCTTTGGAAAGACCTTAAACCAAGTCTCCAGGCCTCATTCAGAACACCTTATGGAATTTGTCCTAATACTGTGTATAGATGTTTCTATTTGCCCTATTTTAAAGGCGAGGAAACAGAGCCGAGGAGGTACATGTGTTGTATACACAGCTTGGTAGTATCAGTTAAATATGATATCTTAAAAGAGAAGAAGAAAAAAAAATATGATATCTTTACAAGCAGGCCTGGCAGGGCTCAGAACACAGTGAGAATTCATTCTTTAAAAAAAAAAAAAGTTATCTGAGTCTCTGTGGAAGTGGGATGAAATGCCATGGTGTGAATACAGCGGTCAGAGGACAACTCTGTGAAGGGGGTTTCCTCTTTCCACCTTTATGTAGGTTCTAGGTTGAACCCAGGCCAACCAGGCTTCTAGGCAAGAACCTGTTGAACCATCTCTTCAGCCCTGTCACTAGTCTCTTAACCGAACTGAATGAACACACAGGTGTCCAGATGCCCTCTGGGCCCGGAGGCTATCCAAGCCTGCGGGCCACATCACATGAGCAGATCCTATCTTTAGCCAGGAAGGTATTTATAACCCCCAGGGAAGTTTTTTTTTTTTCCCCTCCCCGCCCCGGGGTAGCCCCAGAGTCAGTGGCCCCAGGCAAATCTAGGCCCCCCTCTGGCTCATCATGCCCCCAGGCCCCGAGGTCCCGGTGCAGGTGTGGGTGGACGGCCAACTCTTCCAGGCGGAGCAGTCGCTGCTGGTGGAACATTGCGGCTTCTTCCGCGGGCTTTTCCGCTCTGGCATGCGGGAGGCGCGCGCCGCGGAGGTGCGCCTGGGCGCGCTGAGCGCCGCGGGCTTCGGCACGGCGCTGCGGGTGCTGCGCGGAGAGCGGCCGGCGCTGGCGGCCGACGACGAGCTGCTGCAGGCGGTGGAGTGCGCCGCGTTCCTGCAGGCGCCCGCGCTCGCGCGCTTCCTGGAGCACAGCGTCACGTCGGACAACTGCTCGCTGCTGTGCGACGCGGCCGCCGCCTTCGGCCTGCGCGACGTGCTCCACAGCGCTGCGCTCTTCATCCGCGACGGGTCGCACGAGCTGGTGGCACAGCTGGAGCTGCCTGAGGCCCGAGCCTACGTGGCGGCGCTGCGACCTAGCACCTACGTGGCGGTGAGCACGCACACGCCCACACCCGGGTTCCTAGAGGATGCGTCGCGCACCATGTGCTTCCTGGACGAGGAGGAGGACGCGTGGCGCACGCTGGCCGCGCTGCCCCTGGAGGCCAGTACGCTGCTGGCGGGTGTGGCCACCCTGGGCAACAAGCTCTACATCGTGGGTGGTGTATGTGGTGCCAGCAAGGAAGTAGTGGAGCTGGGCTTCTGTTACGACCCGGAGGGTGGCACCTGGTGCGAATTCCCTAGCCCGCACCAACCGCGCTATGATATGGCGCTGGCTGGCTTCGAAGGCCGTCTTTATGCCATTGGTGGCGAATTCCAGAGGACACCCATGAGCTCCGTGGAGTGCTATGACCCGGCCACAGGTTGCTGGAGCTTCGTGGCGGACTTGCCACAGCCGGCTACAGGGGTTCCCTGCGCCCAGGCACGTGGCCGCCTCTTCGTGTGCCTGTGGAAGCCGGCAGACATCACTGCTGTCGTCGAGTACGTGGAACAAATGGACAAGTGGCTGCCGGTGGCTGAACTGTGTCGTTCGCAGAGCTACGGTCACTTTATGGTGGCCCATCGCGACAGTCTTTATGTAGTACGAAATGGACCTTCCGATGATTTCCTGCACTGTGCCATCGATTGCCTCAATCTGGTCACAGGCCAGTGGACATCGCTACCTGGCCAATTTGTCAACAGCAAGGGAGCACTCTTCACATCTGTAGTGCGTGGGGACACCGTTTATACTGTCAACCGTGTATCCACGTTGGTCTATGCCATTGAAGATGGCACCTGGCGGCTGCTCAGGGAAAAGGCTGGCTTTCCTCGGCCTGGCTCTTTACAGACCTTTCTTCTGCGGTTGCCTCCTGGCACTACTGGGCCTGTGGCCACCGCACTGCCAGAGTTGTGAGCTTGGAATGACTTCAGAAGATAACAGGAGTCTCCATGAGCCTTGGCGGTGTCCTCGTGAGCCTTGGCTGTGTGACTGGGGAGCTCTTGGGAACACCTTTTCCCCTATTAAGACACTCAGGTTTGCTTTCTGGTGGTGTGGGTGTCCACAAAGTCCTGAGTAATGCAGGTGCCTGGGTCCTTAAATCTCTTGGGCTTTGTTGAGAGCTGGTGGGTCACAATCTCAGGGAAAAGGGTGGGGTTACAATTTGGACAATCCAGACTTATAGGCGAATAACAAGTCTAGCTATAGCTAGAAGTGGGTTAAGTGATGTTAAACCAACCTGCTAATACAACGTTGGCCTGTAGTTGTCAGCTGTGGCACAGAGAAGCTTGAAGACAATACCAGCTTTCTTAACACAAAGGTCAGGATGAGAAAACAGGTCTGTCTATACATAATTTGTCTCCACCCACAAACTGACAGCAACATGCTGATTTTTTACAAGCAAACAACACACGGTGCAATAAGAAGAATACTAAAGCAGTCAGCCTGGAAGAACGGCTTCAGATCACAGAGTCTGAGCGTTCCAAGAGGAGAGAGGGGGAAGACTGGACAAGACAGGGTCTCGGTAAGCTCCAGCCTTTTAAAGCCGAACAGCAGAAGATGGCAGCATTTCTGCAGTGAGGCTGGACTGGATTGTAGCAAATGAAACTCAGCTGAGCCTGAAGCAAGAAGGTGGGAGGGAACAAGAGTCCCTACCGGAGCTGTAAGGCCTGGAATGGTGTAAAATCCTTGACCTACCTTTTTTTTTTCCCCCTCTTTCCGGTCAACCCTACTCGCTCCGGCCAGCCCCACTCACTCCAAGCGCCCCCGTTCAGCCCCGCTCGCTCCTGCCAGCCCCGCTCGCTCCATTAGGCCTCTCACTCTGGTCGGCCCCACTCGTTCCCAGCCGGCCCTGCTCACTCCAGCCGCCCCCTTTCGGCCCCCTCCTGCCAGCCCCACTCGCTCCAGCCGCTCTGGTAGGCCCGCTCGCTCTGGTTGGCTCTGCTCTCTCCGGTCCAAGGATTCATTTTATTATTATTTATAAGTACACTATAGCTGACTTCAGACGCACCAGAGGAGGGCGTCAGATCTTGTTACGGGTGGTTGTAAGCCACCATGTGGTTGCTGGGATTTGAACTCATCACCTTCGGAAGAGCAGTCGGTGCTCTTACCCGCTGAGCCATCTCACAAGCCCTACCTTTTTTTGTAATCACTGTAACAGTAGACTGTTAATCTCCTGACTTCAGGTTACTTAAGGTGTATGGAGCCTAACCCTACTGACCTCTCAGGGCATTCCTTCCTAGATGTGCCACAGGCTCCGCCTCTCTTGTCATCTCTGCTGTGGCCATTCCCTGAGCCTACAGTGCTATCCCTCTTCCTCTTTGTCAGTTCCATACCCACCTCCTCTCTGCAGGATTGGCTGAGCCAGCTCCTGTTTTCCTGACTCGGCTGCCGGCATTGCTCATTGATCTCTGTGGCATTCTGTGTTGGATATGCAGCCATACCTGTTTGCAGATAGAAGGTGTAGAGGTCCAATACTTTTAACTGAGCCAGGCACCGCCCCCTCCCCGCCTGCGGAATGAAATGAAGTCTTACAAGAACCACTAGTTAGGGGTCTGCTACTGACTGACAGGTGCTGTTAAACAGCTCTCACCTTTAAAGCAATACCCAGACCCAGCTTCTGTTACGGATGCCTGCTTCAGCTCTACAGCCTGGCCATATCCCAGGTAAATGTCTCTCAATGGTCCGGTATAGTCTCCATCCTCCAGGACTCGAGGCTCATAGAAAACCCTGGCTTCAGAAGTAGAGAATGCAGCATTGGCATGTACTTCCTGAGCATGGAGCCTTGTGTTGGGCCGTCGCTTGCTACCTCTTCCCTGATGTGTATCCCAAACTTGAAATAAGTTGCCTTTGGGAGTGTGGAATCTACTAGCCTTTTAGTTTAGTCTGATGAATCACAACAATAAACTCTGACATTTGTATCCTATGGATTCTAGGCAAACAGCTTTTGCATTCATTTCTTCAGCCCAGTCCCAGAGTGATGCTGTTAAGGACCCACTGTACTCCTTTGACTCCAATTTCAGGTCATGGAACATTTTCCCCAGCAGCCGGAGCACTGCCTCTTTGATTATGCCTCCTGACCAATACTAAACACATGTCATTTATAGCAGTAAGGTCTGTCAGCTCATGGGCTCTTTGGCTCTGATGGGCCTGCTGGACTGGCTTTCTACACTTTGACTGTTGCTCATTGAGAATGGCACCTTCTTTCAGAAGTGTCTTTATGTGTAGTAATGATCATTCAATGTTCATGCATTTTTTTCCCCAAAGTTAGTTTATTGAAGTGTTTGAGAATTTTAAGCAAGAGCTAGGTATGGTGGTGCACACCTTTAATCCTAGCACTCAGGAGGTAGGGGAAGGTGGGTCTCTACATAGCAAGTTCCTGGACAGCCATGGCTACATAGATACTGTCTCAAAAATAAAAATAAAAAATAAAAAAAATTTAAGCAAAACTGAGGAGATAGCCCAGTTTGTAAAGTGCTTGCTTTGCGGATTGAAGGCCCTAAATTTGTCTCAAGAGCCTATGTTAAAAAAAAAAAAAATCTAGAGAGCCAGGCGTGGTGGAGCACGCCTTTAATCCCAGTACTCAGGAGGCAGAGGCAGGCAGATTTCGGAGTTCGAGGCCAACCAGGTCTACAGAGTGAGTTCCAGGACAGCCAGGGCTACACAGAGAAACCCTGTCTCGAAAAAAGAAAAATCTAGAAACAAAGACAGGTAATGAGGAGGACTGTAGATAGCTAGCTCACTTGGTAAAATCTTTGCCTTGGAAGCACAGGGACTTGAGTTAAACCCCCCAGCATCTACCTTAAAAATCTGGATGTAGGGGGCTGGTGAGATGGCTCAGCGGGTAAGAGCACCCGACTGCTCTTCCGAAGGTGATAAGTTCAAATCCCAGCATCCACATGGTGGCTCACAACCATCTGTAACGAGATCTGGCGCCCTCTTCTGGAATGCCTGAAGACAGCTACAGTGTACTTACATATAATAAATAAAATAAATCTTTAAAAAAAAAAAAAATCTGGACGTAGAACCATAGGCTTGCAATCCCAGCACTGGCAAGGCAGAGATGTTGGAAGTATCTAGAGTTCCCTAGCCAGCCAGCCTTGCCTAGCTGAAGAGTTCCGGGCCAAGGAGAGACCCCTTCTCAAGAAGAAAAATAAAAGGTATACAGATGAGAAATTAACAACTGTCTCCTGGCCTACCAGCAAGTACATGTGCACACTAGAATGTGTGTAAGCACACTTAAGCCCACATGCACTCAAGCTCTCTTGCACCCATACGTGTGCACAGGTACACTGTAGTGGTTTGAATCAGAGTGGGCCTCATAGACTCATATATTTGAATGTTTAGTCATCAGGAAGTGCCCTTGTTGAAATAGGTGTAGCCCTTGGAATGGGTGTTGGGGGAAGTATGTTGCTTGGGCTTGGCTTTGAGGTTTGAAAAGCCCAAGACAGGCCCATTCACTTTCTCTCCTCCTGCTGCCTGCAGATCCAGGTATAGAACTCCCAACTAGTTCTCCAACAGTTCCCACTGTGTGCCACCCTGCTTCCACCATAATGATAATGGATTAAACCTTTAAAACTGTAAGCCAGCCCCAGTTAAATGCTTTCTTTTGTAGGAGTTGTCATGGTCATGATGTCTCTTCACAACAGTAGAGTACTGACACACACACACACACACACACACACCCCAAAATGTGGTTCTCTGCAAGAGCAGTATGTTCTCTTAACTTCTGAGTTCTCTCTCTTTCTCTCCAGTCACTGCTTGTTTTCTTCTATATAGCGTTTAACATCATCTTCTCTGCTATATTTTCACCTGTTATTTTTTTTTCTCCCTGCTAAAATTTGAACTCTATGAGAGCAGGCATCTTAACCCATGCTGCTAGGGTTTGAGTCCAGGGCTTTGAGCATGCTAGGCTAGCACCTTACCCCTGGGCTATGTTCCTAGCCCCAGGGCAGAAACTTTTGTTTATGTTATTCACTGATGTATCACTAGTACCAGGAACAGGGTCTACAATGTAGCAAAGATGTATGCCATCTGTTAGATGAGTGGGGCGGATTTAATGATGTCTTCTAATAGAACAACCAGATGAGTCAATAGACGAATAGAAAAGACCCTGGGGGAGGTACGGAGCAAGCCTCGGACTTCAGAGGAGTTTCTGGTTGAGCAGTAAGGGTTGAGGGGGGTTGTAAAGGCAGAGAAGACTTCAGGAGGCAAGCATGAGCTGTACACCCGGAGGAGTGGGATCTGAGAACCGCAGCCGCACTTCTCTTTCTCCCCGGGAGAGGAAGAGGCTGTGGTTGGAAAGGCTAATCACTGGTGAAGGATTGCTCCTCTTGGCGGTGGAGTACACACACAATCAGTCTGTTTATTTTCCTCTGGCCCCAAGCAGCTGGGCCCCTTTTTCATCCTAATTGCTTTGTTCAAGTTGCTGTCATTCCTCAGGAGCAGCAGCAAATTAACTGTGCTGCTGTAAGACCCAGCTGTTGGGAGACAAGCTACCTCTGAGCCCACGTGGGGCTTATGGACACAGGACCCCAGGGGGAGTCTCCTCCCAGCACTGTCCAGTGCTGCCTCGGCTGTCAGGAAGAACGAAAACACAGACCCTTGCCGCTGATATCTCAGCAGCTAAGAAAAGTAAGGGGAGTTGAGGAGAATCCAGTCCTTAAAGGATTATGCCCTGTAAGCATAAGGACCTGACTTTGCTTTCTACTTCTTACATTCCTAGAACCTGCATAAGCAAGAGGATCGGGAGTTCAAGACCAGCCTAGGCTACATAGTGGGTTTGTGGCCAAACTGATACCAAAAACCAAAACAACAACAAAAGCCAAGCACAGTACCATGGGCTTGTAATCCAAGTGCTGAGAAAGCAAAAGTAGTTAAGTCTCTAGGGCTCCCTGTCAGCCAGCCTCACTTACCTGGGAAGCCACAGGTATCAGTGAGAGGCCTCGTTCCAAAAAATAAAGTTTTGGAACACACACACACACACCACACACAAACATACATACCACATATACACCACACACAAACATACATACCACATATACACCACACACACACACACACACACACACACACACACACATACCCATACACCCCCACACACATTATACATACACACACATACACACCAGACACGTACCACACACAACACACTACATACACACACATACCATACCACACACACAAGTACACATTCACCCACACATACATTGCATGAGTGCATGCACACACCCACACACACCACATACAACACACATCATACACACACCGAATACACCCACACATTCACTGTGTGAGTGCATGCACACACCCACACACATCATACACACTACACACATACACATACCACACATACACCAAGTATACACACATACATACTATACACACACACACACACAGACCACAGCACACAGACACACCATACACATACACATAGTACACATGCATCCACACATACACTGTGTGAGTGCACACACACACACACACACACACACACACGCGCGCGCATGGGTAAATGGTGTTTTGTAGGGTTTCTGAGGCAAAACCAAGGCACTACGAGAGAGGATTTTATACAGCTCACTCTGTAGAGGGGCAGGCCTGCTTGCCTGCCAGCTAGCTGGTATTAGAGTCAAATGTTGGCTCCAACTGCCTGGTTGTTTGTTTGTTTGTTTAAATGACAAGGTCTCATGTTGTAGTCTTAACTGACCTGGAACTCACTATATGAACCAGTCTGTCCTTCCACTCAATTATATCTAGATGCATCTGTTTCCAGAGTGCTTGGATTAAAGGTGTGTGTGGGGGGGGGGGGTGTGTGTGTGGGTGTGTGTGGTGTATTTTTTAAACATTTTAGTTTAGTTTTATTTTATTTGTGCGTTTTACCTGCATGTGTATCTGTGCATCATGTGTGAGCCTGATACCCAGAAAGAGCAGGAGAGAGTGTCAGATCCCCTGGATGTGGAACTACAGATGGCTGTGAGCTGCCATGTGGATGCTGGGAATTGAACCCAGGTTTTCTGGAAGAGCACCCAGTGCTTTTAACTAATGAGCCATCTTACCAAAACTACCTGAATTTTTTTTTAAAGATCTATTTTTATTTGTGTGTGTGTGTGCACCCTGCTGGGTAGTTATTCATTCACCTTTCTTTCTCTTTCTTTCTTTCTTTCTTTCTTTCTTTCTTTCTTTCTTTCTTTCTTTCTTTCTTTCTTTCTTTCTTTCTTTCTTTTGAAACAGGGTCTCCTGTAGCCCAGGCTGGCCTTGAACTTGTTATGAAGCCAAGACAGACCTTGAATTTCTGTATTTCTTATCCTCCACTTGTACTGGAGTTGAGATTGCAGTAAGTCTTCCATCTTTTACTTACTGAGATGAGATCTTATGTTGTCCAGGCTGGCCTTGGACTTCCAGACTCCGGATCCTGCAGCCTCAGCCTTGGCATGCACCCCCAGCCCAGCTCTAACCTGGTTTCTGCCTGAAGCAGGGATAGAGATGAGGATGAGCTGAAGGCTTATGCCACTGTCATTCTACAGGCTGTGTCAAGCACCCAGGCTGTGAGTCCACAGATGAGGCCCAGCCTGAGGGTGCAGCCTGGAGAACTTGGGTTCTGTTTTTCAAGAAACAGGAGCTGCAGCTTGTTTATAAGGCTATGAATGTGACAAGCAGAGATGTGTGAAAACCCTTGAGACCCCTGTGGCTCACTTGACTCCTGTGACTTGGGTGTTTCCACAGAGGGGGCCCGGTTGGTGGGGGGAGTGTGACTCAAGGACTCTGCCCCCAGCTCCCTCCTCCAGCAGTTTTACCGCGGCTTTCTTCCCCCATTGCTCTGGACAACAGCCCCTGTCGGGTGGCTATTTCCAGGTAGTCCTTTCAGGCTTCAGGTTGGGGTACTGACCTGCACGTGCAGGGGTGTAGGGGTGCAGAGAATACCCCCTCACTGCTGTGGATTGTCCCTTCACCCTTCATAAAGAGCCTCTGTCAGTAGGTTTCTTCTAACGACCCAGTCTGAGTGAGCCATTTTCCTGGCAAGAGCCTGCTGGCTGGCTGAGTGCCTGTCCCCTCTGGCCCTCTGCAATCCGGGCACCAGTCACCCGGCAGTTAAATTCAGGGACAGTAAAGCATATTGGTAAGTGTCCATCTCAAAGCTTGGCCTGATCGCACAGTGACTGGAACCAGAGAGATGCCTTCCGGGTAGGGGTGGTGTTTCCATGACCGGAAGCTGGAGCCTTGCCTCCTGAAGCCACTTTGAGGGGAAACCATAAGCTTTAGAACCCTATGTGGCAAGGCTGGGAATGGGAATAAGACAACGTGGCCATGCCTGCTAGGTAAGGGATGCAGCAGGCCCACAGCTGCAGTCTCCAGGTTAGGTCTGGCCCTCTCCTCCTGGCTAGGTCTGAAGGTAGCCAAGTTTAACTATGGACTCCTTCAGGGTCTCCAGGGAGAGATCCGGAGGCTCGTACTGTGGCCTAGGAAGTGCTATCCAGGATAACCATTTTGCTGCTCATTTTGTGATGGGGTCAGGGAGAGATGTGTGCAGACCCACAGGGAGGAGAGCAAGGTGGGTGGTGGGATGCTCCAGCTGCCAGGTCAGACTTTCTGGATTTAAATCTGTTTCCAGTGCCTTCTGACTGTGTGCTGCTGGCCAGCCGTTTAGCCTCAGAACATCAGGTGGGCATCTGGTCGTGGGTACAGTAACAATGCCTAAACTCAAGGGCTGTAAGGAACACAAAAAGAATGTCAGACCAGCATAGCCTGGCGCATGTCAATAAGCGAGAAAGCTCTCGACCTCAAGGAAGGGCTGTGAGTTATCTCAGCAGTAGCAGGCAGCTGGTCTGGCTGTAAGTGGGGAAGTCAGTCACTGACTGGCAAGAGTAGACGCCACAAAGAAGGGCTCTTGGCCTGAGAGGCATCTGCCATCATTCCTCCCACCAGGGCATTGTCTCTAGAACACAAACTCAGTTCCCTCACCACGGTTGGGACCTGGGGCAGTGCTTCCCAGGCAGGAGTCCCCTCAGCTGGGTTGGGTAGATGGCTTGCCCTGCTACAGATACCAAGAATACCTCTGACATGTTCCTGAGGGCCCTGCAGCCCGGAGAAGCTCAAAATACATCCTTTAGCATCAGCCTCTTACCCTGAAACTAACTGCCTCTTTACCTCCCCTAACCCCTACCCCAAACCAACTCAGAACTGTCCCTAGAGTTCTCTCTCTGTCTCTCTGTCTCTCTGTCTCTCTCCCCCACCTCTCTCAGTGTGTGTGTGTGTGTGTGTGTGTGTGTGTGTGTGTGTACATATGTGTGTGTGTGTGTTTTTACCACATCCATCAGGGAGCTTAGCCGTGTGTAGCACAAGTTAAGGAATTCAGAGAGTTAAGGACCAGACTGGAAGCCTTGGGCTTACTCAGAGCTCCTGGGGATAGGCAAGGGCAGCACTAGAGACACAGGCTCTGTAGCAGGAGCAGATCTCACTCTCCAAGGCCAGGACCGAAGAGGGGCTCTCAAGGATCCAAGAGTACACGCCAGAGTAAGCTGGCCCCAAGCAGTGGCATGTGTCCACTCCTGGTCAAGGGAGGACAGGGCACCTTGACAGTGCACTAAGATGGCTCACAGCAGGGGGAGGGGCTGCTTCCCCAAGTGCTTGGGAGTTACCTAAGCCCAGAGCTTGCTTAAGTTCTTGGAATTGCCTGGCTACTTAGGGAACGTGGAATGAGGCTAAGCCATGCCCTGGGGCTTGTCCCGGCCCCCCCCCCAGCTTCCTAGCACCCTAGCTTCTATCTTTGTGTCCTCATCTGGAACCCAGTGAATGTCTCTGTTCAACCTGGAAACATTTTCTTAGTGACAAAATAAACCAAGTCATAGGTTAAAAATCTTGAGCAGAGAAACATCCGATGACGCCACGTGGGCAGTTGCCCAGGGGACACAGAGCTTGCATCTCCTGAGTGGGTGGCCTTATAAGGACAGGTTCAGGCGGAGAGTGGGCAGAAGGGAGGGCCACCAGCAGTGGCAGTCTTGAAGGCTGGAGATGGGTGCCCCACCACTGGGCAGGGTATGGAACCAGCAGGCATTCTTGGCTAGGACTCAGTTCTACAGGGGGAGCTGGCCAAATGCAGCCCAGGAACCCCTGCTCCCCCACCCCCACCCCACCCCCACCCCACCCCCAACCCCACCCCTGAAACTTTTGCTGTCATCATCAGCCCAAGCAGCAACCTGTGTTACGCTAGCCTCCCAAGCCAGCCCAACTCTGGCAGTTCATTGAAGGATTGAGACCATTTCTTTTTTTTGTTTGTTTTTTACTTTGTTTTTTGTTTTTTCCCATCTACTTTCACCCTGACCCATGCCCAGCAATAAAGTTATGTATAGTGGGAGAATTAGTGGATTGTTTTTGTATTAAAAAAACAAAAGCAAGCAAGCAAACACAAACAGGCCAAAAACCCAGGGTCCTACGTAGCCCAGGTTGGCCTCAAACTCCAGCTGTTGCTGAGAATGATTTCTGATTCTCTTGCCTCAACCTCCCCAGTGCTGGCTTTGCCAGTATGAAACCCTACTCCTGGTTGTGTCATACTGGAGTTTGGAGCCACAGTTTTGTACATGTTAGGCAAGCATTCAACCAACTGGGCCACACCTAGCCATATCCGCAGAACCAAATGAGTTGTTCTTTGGTGGCAGTATTGACTCATGACCTGGACAGCAGCTCCTGGAACATGGGGTTGGGGGTAGGGGGTGGAAAGGGGATGAGGTGGGGGAAATGGGATGGGGGGATGGGATGGGGCACGGACAGGACAGGGGACTATACTCTTAGAGAGTCCAAGTTTGGCCCCTAGGGTCTGAAGGGGAGGTTAGTGTCCTTGAGGTGACCCTCCCTCGTTATGAAAACCCCTGAGCCCCTGAGGCCCAGATCACCCTTACGGTGGAACTCATGACCAAGGTTGGAAACCTGGCCTTCCAACCTTGTCTGTCTTTCACGGTTCCTAAGACCTCACCATAGTCTAAGATCAGCAAAGGGCCGTGTTCTCTCTGAGGAGACCAGCTGAGGTTTCTCCAACAGCAGGCAGAAAGGAGGACAGGGGGGTTACAGGGCAGATTTGGACCCAGGAAATGAAGGAAAAGACTGACAGATAGGGAGGTCCCAGAAGAGATCCAGGGCTGAGCTCTCCACCCCAACCAACCGAGATCTAGGGGTGTGCCTCTCCACTGTCCCCTGCATGCCAAGGTCAAGGCTGAGAGGAGACCGTGGCAGCACCTTGGCCAGCACTCCTCCCATGGCAGGAGAAGCATGACAGCTGCCTGAGGCAGACTCACACCCAAGCAAGAGCAGGACAAAGAGGGGAGCAGTGCCCTGGTGGCCCAGCCTTGCCTTGGCCCTGGCCTCTGGGAGGGCCTGCCCTCTCTGCACATCTGCCATGGAACTAGGAACTCAGGGCCACACAGAAACCCCGCCTTGCTCTCATTCCTTTCTAAAATAGGAATGTCCCACGTATGGCATAAGCACACTTTGTAACCATTCATCACGGATTATATGGGGGAAGCACTGTGCCATGAGGCAGCCTGGATAATGATGACCCAAGGGTTTCTGTCCCAATTCCTAGCACCTGCAAGCCTGCCATTTCCATGTAGAATGGACTTTGCATGTGGATTGGACTGGGCACCTTGAGAAGGCAGATCACCCTGGCTTAGCCTCATGGCCTGGGATAATTATTAGGGTGCTTCAGAGGAAGTGGCCAAGGGTAAGCTAGACAGAGGATAGTTTGCATTTTGTTCCCTGAGGACACAATGAGCTTGAGAGCTCACCCTGAAGTGGCTTCTAAGACAACTGTCCTGCCATATTGGGGGTTTTCTTTCTTCACGCTGCTGGTGTACATCTCCCAGGGAACTTAGAGGGGACCAGAAAAGAAGAAGACAGGGGTGATGAGAAGCAAGACTGGATCTGCTATGTGGGCCAGGCTTGGCTCTGGGTGGGGCTTGGACTGCATCATCTTTGTGGTCTCCCTTGTAGGGGTCATCGTATCCAGAGGCTGATTTCAGGTAGCCTGTGTGTCATCTGCTGATACCTCAGTAGCCACCTGATCTTGACTAGGACTCATAGAGGCACCATTTCCCCAGATGATCCTTCCATAATCCTTTATTTTGGACCCTTTCTTCAACAATGCTGATCAGAGAGGTGTGGTCCCTGGGAGGGACAGGCTTGCTCAGGGGTTCTGAGGTTGGGTACAGAATGCTGCTGTGTTTCCTTCTAAAGCTGTGGAAATGAATGAGAAAACCAAAGACTTTTTTTAAAAAGATTGATTTATTTATTTATTTATTTATTTATTTATTTATTTATATGAGTGCACTGTCGCTATCTTCAGACACACCAGAAGAGGGCATTGGATCTCACTACAGATGGTTGTGAGCCACCATGTAGTTTCTGGGAATTGAACTCAGGACCTTTGGAAGAGCAGTCAGTGCTCTTAACTGCTGAGCCATCTCTCCAGCCCATAAAGATATTTCTGACCCACAGTTTGAAAGGGTCCAGCCGACAGTTGCTCAGCTCTGTCGTTTGGGGGTCGTGGTGAGGCAGAGCATTGTGGTCTGTGAGACAGCAAAATGACTCACATAGTGATAATGGGGAAGCAGAGAAGAGAAGGCGGGCCAGGGTCCTCTTAAGGACGAGGTGCAGCTCCTTTCTTCCTGGTCTCACTTCAGTTTCTGCCAGCGCCATCAGCTGGAAACTAAGTCTTTAACACGTGACCCTTTAGGGGACATACGTGTAAGCAGACTGTAAGAGCCGGTGTTCATTAAATGACGGGGAGAATGAACAAGAGGAGGGTGGTGGCTATAGAACAACGGAGGAAATATATGTGACAGGCTGGCGGATGCAGTGACAGTGACATCCCGTGCACGATCCCACTCAACCAGCATCATTGAAAAGTTTTAGCATGTATTTTATGAGAAACTGAGGCACAGAGAAGATAAGCAACTTTCAAAAGGTCACACAGCTAGTTAGCTATAAGGCTGAACTCGTAGCTCTGTCTGATCTCAGAGTCTAAGCCTCAAGTTTTATTTTTCCACCTTCTAAAAAAAAATAATTCGTGAAAGGGGTGGGGCTTAAGAGGCGCCACCCCTCCTTGAGGAGCTATACTATAGATCCTATAGGCAGTTGATGACTGAAGGAGAGATATTTTCTTCAGTCGTGTAGTTATTGGTAAATCCCCCATGTTTCTGTAAACAACCCAAATTAAACTTAGGATGTCATTATATAAATGAACGCAATAAAAACCTAGAAAATGATTATTGCAAACTAACCATTTTTCATTCATAGTCAAGCAATAGTTTCCCAGGGATGGGAGTGGAAGGGTTTGTGGCAGGAAGGATGGCAGTGGCAAGAGCCTTGCGGGTCACCTCTCATTCAAGGGCCTTAATACAAGTGGCATCTGAGCCAGATTAACTTAGCTAGAACAGGAAAAGCCTCAGGTCCGCCACAGCATCTCAGCGTTCACACTTCGATTTTACCATGTTTCCCAAGTCAGTTTGGTTTTGGCAATAGACTCACGGCCACCTTCGTGCTCTCTAGCTGATTTTCCCAAATACTTCTCTGTGCATTGCCTCCAACTTATTCAAAGCCAGGTAGAAGGCCAGGGAGTATTCTCAATGCCAGTTCAAGCCAAGTGGCTTTGAAACTTAGTGGAAAGGGCAAAGGGGTTCTATGGGCATCGGGAGACCTGGTTAGCTGCCTTGCTGTTTCAGCTTGTAGAGGTCCCCAGTTCACGCTGAACAGGGGAATGAAGCCCTGACAGACAAGGGCGCTCTCCTCGGAGTTTCCACAGACCTGGGCTCCAGCTTGATTTATAGACCAAAGAGAATGAGAGAGAGTGAAGCCAAGAACGTTGGGTTGGCTGCAGTCAGAGGCAGGGCACTAGCCCTTTGGCCTCTCACCTCTGCTTGCCTGAGTCACAGGCCACTCCACCGGTTGGTCCTCTCAGTCCCTGGAGGTCTCTTAAACACAGGCTTTCGGTGGCTGGAGACAACTGTCGCACCGACCTTCCCAACCCCACCATGCTCTCCACCTGCTGCCTCTAAAAGTGAGAGGCAGCTGTTTGTATCTCCTGCTGCCTTGGCCTTCTCTGTGCTTTGAGGTGAGCACTCAACGCTTTGTTAGTCTTATTAGCTTTGTTGTTAATATTGTTGTTTTGTTTTTTGAAATAAGTTTTCTCTGTGCAGCTCTTGCTCTCCTGCAATTCTGTAAACCAGGCTAGATGCAAACTCAAGAATCTGTCTTTCTCTGCCTCCTGAGTGCTGGGATTAAAGGCATGTGTCACCACACCTGGCTTTGATCTTGTTAGGTTTTGTTTATTTTATTTTATTATGATTACTATTTTTGTTTTTTTACGACAAGGTTTCTCTATGCAACCCTGGCTGTCCTGGAACTCACCAGGATGGCCTTGAACTCAGAGATCCTCCTGCCTCTACAGCCCTAGTGTTGGGACTAAAGGTGTGTGCCACCACCACCGGCATGATCGTTTAATGACACAGTTGGGATGGGTGGCAGGTCTGGTCCTTCACTGTCAGCCATGCATCAATGTCCCAGCTTGTCACTGGGCACAGGCCACCAGCTCCTCCAGAGCCTGTTCGCGCCGATTGCCGTGGACCAACAGCACCTCCTTGATCCGGTCTTGCTGGAAGCCCATGTCGCTGAACTGCTTCCAGAGCCGCAGGAACTCCCCTGCCTGAAGAGGAGGCACGAAGGGTACTTTACCAACCGCTGCCTCAGTCCTGAGTATCTCCAACCCTGATGTCGACTGACCCTCAAAGCAGCCCAGAAAACTGTGTTCCCTTTACTAGGGAAGCCTGACCCTGGGCCAATCAATGCCTGTCATCTTCCTCTTCCTCTGGGGATGTGCAGAAAGAAGGTGCCAGCCTTGCTGAGGCGCTGTCAGGTGGCTCACTCTGGGTTCCCTGTGATTGGCATGAGGGCAGCAGCTCTAGGGGAATGCACGGGGGTGGGGGTGGGGGTGGGGGTCTCCTGTGAACTGGCATGCTGGGCTCACTTAGCTCAGCCTCTCTTGAAGACTCCCCCCCCCCCGTTTTCCTCTCCTTATTGGTACCCAGTCCCAGCTCTGTGAATTGCCGCCTCGTGACTGCAGTAGGAGTTGTCGTGGTACGTGTTACTTTCTGAGTGCCTGGAGCTCCCTGGATGCTGAGGGCAGCAAACTCCCTGAGTTCAAGCATCTTCAGACTGCTCCTACATGGAAGTCACAAACCCAGCAGGCATCCAGTGATGCGTGTTGTGTTGACGCAGTTACCTACAGCGAAGCCCCTGCTCCTCCAGCCTCCAGGTCCCTCCCCACATCTCCATTTGCTGACTCCTACCTTTGGCTGTGCTCTGCTTCTCTAGGTCAGTACTTTCTCCCCCTGTGTGAGCAGGCCAGGTCCCTTCTGACCAGTCCACACGCAGTTCTGGGGCCCCCTCACCCTTGCACCCCATGCTCCCTGGGGACCAGGCGGGAGGCCCAGCTGACCTGATGCTCAGAGAACTGGAACATCTCCATGGCCTCGTCCACCAGCGCCTCGTCGTAGCCCTGCCGCAGCAGCCTTTCGCAGGCACTGAGGTAGCCAAGAAACTGGGCCAAAGAGGGTAGAGATAGAGAGACAGTAAGAGGAGTGTCACGGGCATGCTGGGGGACCACCCAAAGGTCTCACAAAGGCCATGCATACTGGACAACCGTCATAGGTAGCAGGAAGCCAACAGGATTGGAACAGGCTTCCATTGAGAACCAGCAGAGGAGTGACACAGGTCCTCAATAAGTGTCCCAAGTTGAGGGACAGAATCCAAGAAAAGAGCTGTTCATGTGTTTACAGAGCCTAAGTGGGGTCCAGGACAGGCTTTAAGCAAGTAACTCAACCTCCTCACCTCAGCCACCTCATGTACTACCACCAGCTTAGCCATCCTTCTCAGAGGAACACCTAACTGTAAAAGGACCCTCCTCACCCATCTCTTTGCACACCCCCCCCCCCCCGCATCCCAGACACACCTGTCACCTAGGGTGAGTGGAGCTCACAGCAGGCCTCAGTCTGCACCACAGCTGGGGGAGGGGGCAGAGAGTCAGGACGTTTCTTCTGGAGCATATATCCTGGTGCTGAAAACCTGTTCTAACCACCCCCTGATTTCATTGTGGGGACAGGGTTCTTTTGCCTTCAGGGTAAGTAGCATCACCTGAGGACCATTAGATCCAGGCTGGCCTGCCTACATAGGGAGCTTGAGGCTAGCCAGTAATATAGTAAGACCCATCTCAAAACACAAACAACAACCGAAAACAAAGTGTCACCTTAAGGTAGCGAAGTTGGCAGAGCGCTTGCCTATTGTGTATGAGGTTCAACATATAACTGGGTACTGAGGTGGAAGCAGGAGGGTCAGAAGTTCAAGATCAAGGCCGAGGAGCTGGCTCAGGGGGTAGGAGTGCTTGCATCATAAATGTGAGGGCCTGAGCTCAAGTGCCCAGCCCCCACAGAGAAATCTGGATGCTGCCGCATGCGGGCCTAAAACCTCAGCACTGTGGGAGGCAGAAGCAGAGAGCCTGGGGCTTGTTGGCTGCCAGCCTAGCCCTGGGTGCAGTGGGAGATCTGTCTCAAGGGAACAGAGCAGAGAATGACAGACCAGGGTATTTTCTCTGGTCTCTCACGCACTCATGAGTGTCTGCATTTGCACACACATATGCACAAATACTACACTAGACCATACACACACTAATAAGTTAAAGATCACTCTTAGTTACATAGTGAGTTTAAAGCCAGCCCCGCCACATGAAATCGAGCCTCCAAAAGAAATGTGCCACCTTTCACCATACCCTGCTCACAGCCTCAGCTCCCTTCTTTTCTCAAGGCCTCTGTCCAACTCTCCATCCAAGGCTGGCCTCATTCTCCTCCCAGGAGGCCTCTGCAGACTCTGTCTCCACTGGGCCATCCTTGGGATTCTTGGGCTCCACCCACCCAGTGCAGTGCTCTGACTTCGTGCCCACTGACTTCTGTCCCACAGTGAGGGGGTTAGTCAGTTACCACTGCGCCAGCAGGGGAGGCAAAGGAGCCATGTGCATAAAATGAATTAAGAACGTCAAGGAACTCACAGCTTAGTGGAGGAGATAAACCAGACATGGGAGACCACGCCAGTGCCAGGCAAATCAAAGCAGGCTTTATAGGAACAGGTGCCTGCTGGAGGCTCTAGGCCGTGAGAACCGTGTGTGTGGCTGGGAAGGAGGAGGTCGGGTTTCTGTTGACCTTCAGGGCTGGCAGGAGCACAGATCGTCTAGCCAGCCATGTGGTTTTCAAACTCTTGGAGCTCCTGGTCTGTTTGTCCCAGCACAGGAAGCTTCAGCAAGCAGCAGCTAAGAGCAGGCTGCCTGGAACTGGAGGCCCAATAGCTGTAGCCGCACAGAGCTGGGTGCTCTGGAGAGAGGAACTGCGGGACACCCAGACCTGGCTCTCAGCATATCTGAAAGTCACTCACCCCAACCCTTTCACGGCTGAGGACATGGAGGGCCAGGCAGAGCTGACGGCTTGTCAACGAGTCTCAGTCCTTTAAACCTGGACTAGTCTATGAGGTGGAAATGACTGTGTACAATGTGAAGGCTAGGCCTGGTAACCTTGAAGTTTTTGCTCTTATACTCTTAGAACTAACTGGACTAGTTTTCTGATAAAATGTGGCCTAGTTAGTTGGCAAGTATCACCAATCACTGGACTGAATCAGCAAATATCACATAGAAGTAAGAGACTATCTAGAAAGATGTGATAGTATCTGAGGAAGATACCTGAGGTAGACTTACTTCTGTACGGCCTTTACACATATTTGCATACACACACACACACACACACACACACACACACACACACACACCAGCACATAGCACATACATGGACAAATATACATATACACATTCTCATAGAGATGGTCCTATTGGATAGCTCTAGAGAGGTTCTTGACTGCTTAAAGCTTCCAAATCCTGTATTTGGTACATGGACTAGGATAAGGTTCTGACTATGGAGATCCTTAAATGGCCACAGGGATTCCTTGGGAAGTCCTGTGGAAAAGAGAAAGCAATAAGGCCTAAAAATTCAATCACTAACTTGGTAACTTGTACCAGGTTGAGGTTCTACTGCTAAAGAGAATGGAAGCAAGGGCTGTGCCTCTAGATCTGTGGGAGAGAGCTCGCCTACCATGTGCAGGACCCTGTGTTGACCCCCAGCACCACAAGAGGGGAATGGGAGAGGGGAGAGAGGAAGCAAGACCTTTATCAAGTTAGAGGGGAAAGCCATTTGACCTTTCCTGACTCTAGCATGCAGCCCCTTAACCCGGGTCCACTCACCTGGCTCAGGCTTTGCCTCCCTGTCTTCTGCAGCGCCTCGATGGCCCTTCCCAGGGGATAGCCCAAGGCAACCACCGGTCCGATGAGGTCTTGTTCCTCTTTGGTCAGGGCAGACAGCAGGTCAGGTGTTGAATCAGGATGCAGTCTACAGGAGACGAGGGGCTGGGATGTCTCCCTAAGAGGTGGCAAGCAGGTGTATGGGCTGAGGGACTGAAATACAGACATGGCATGTCAGCAACCACAGGAGGTCCCAGTCAGCTGGGCTGAACATCTTAAGATGTGGCCTTGTGTCCTACTTCCTACACTGTAGAGAGCTTTGGGTTCTGCAGGCTCCAGGTCTCAGTCTCTGTTCCCTTTGTAGGATGTCAACAGAGCCATCTTAGAGCTACCTCATCAGACTGTTAGGAGACATAAATCCGAGCATGAGCAAGGTGATTAATTAGCAAAGGGCCCAGTGTACAGAAGCTGTCAGCAAAAGCTACTGTTTCACTTAGGGCTTGCGACACTGCAAATGAAATATGACCGGTAGCCTAGATGTGGTGGTGCATGCCCGTAATCATAGCTACTTGGGAGCTGAGGCAGGAGGATTGCTTGACTCCCGGAATTCAAGTTGAGCTTGGATAGCACAGTGAGAGGCCAGATGAGGAAGAAAGACAAAAGACAGACCAAGTATATGGCTCGGTTGGTAGCATGCTTGCCTAGAACGCACAAGGTCCTGGGTTCAGTCCTTAGCATCCCATACACAGAGCTTGGCAGTGTATACTGTAATCCCTGATGCAAGAGGATTAAAAAGTTCAAGGTTATCCTCAGCTACCATTACACAGCTAGTTTGAGGTCAACCTGGGCTACATAAGATTGAAAGCCGGGTTCAGAGGAGTCAGTGACCCAACACAGAGTGCACATTTGTGATATGAACCCACCTTGAGGCTGCCATACCCAGTAACCTAGTAAGAGGAGCCATCTCGCCAGCCACACTCTCTCCGGCAGTTTGGTTTAGTTAGGCCCAACAGGACAGAACTCAGCACGGCGACTCTTAGGCAAATGCTGCACTACAGAAGGCAGCTTGTGTTTGGCGGGCATCACAAGGAAGGACTTCTCAGCTAAGAATCAAACTAGCAGGGCACTGGTGGCACACTATCAGACCTCTCCCCTCCCCTGAGGGAAAGCCAGGTGCTGCCTCGCCCTTGGGGTCCTGGTGCATGTTTGGGGTGTATGAATTCCCCACTGCCACCACTGTCTTGGGGTTCTCTGCTACGACCCCTCCTTTCAACTCTAAGTTGGGGAACATTCAGATTTGAGCAATGCTATATCTCTTGTCTTTGAAAGACTCTTAGCTCCTGTCTGCCTGGGTGCCTCATCCCCCTGCCCCAGCCCCACTCCTCCAGTGTCCCTTAAGTTGATTTTTGTAGACAATATCTTGTTTCATAACTATGTAGCACAGAGTAGCCTTAAAGTAGCCATGTAGCCAAGGCTGGCCTCATACTGGTAATCCTCCTGCTTCAGTCTCCCGAGTTGCTCAGATTACAAGTGTGGGCCACCATGTTCTGCTACTTAAATTGATCTTAATCAGAAAAGAGTCATTTTGGCATCAACACCTGGCATCTGTCCAGCTCTCAAAACCCCTCCTCTCTCACTCGGACCCATGGGGTAGGGTGTCACTTAAATGAAAAATATACATACAAAATTGGGCACACCTGAGCTTCCCACTCGAAGCTTAAGTGTCTCTGGACTTTGGGCTCACTTCTTCACTGGGCACTTTTCCATGTACTCACGTCACCCTGGTCTTCCCAGCTACATCAGCCCTGTCTGTCAAAAACTGATCTCACAGCCAAGCCCGGGCTTCTCTGCACATCCTCTTGACCAACTCTATTTGTCCTATGGGTGTCTGGTGAGAAGCAACTGAATATTTCTTGACTGAGGCACCAATCTTTTACAAGCCTTCTCTGTGGGGAAACCTTAGATCTGAGTCTTCAACCTGCATTCATTGAGCGCCCCCTGTCGGTAGGGCCTACTGTTAGGCGCCCAGGAAACAAAAATGAATGTTAAACCACCCTGCACTTAAAAGAATTCATATTCCACTGCAAGAGAAAGATGGGACTAGAAACTGTGGTTATTAATTATTGTGATGTGCACCCCTGTGTGAAATCAAAAGAAGGGGGAGCCTCCAGGTAGAATATACTATGCTGTAGGAAGGACCACAGGGCTGGGTGGGAGAAGATTACAAAGAGCACTGTATGGAGGAAGGACCCTAGGTTAGGGACCCTTAACCTAGGGGCCTTGGCTTGGAGCCTGTGGCCTTGGAGGAGAGTTCTTACAGCAACTGTGGGCTTGTGGCTCCGCAATGGAGGCATGGCGCCGGCGGTGGAGGGTCGTGGAGGCAGCTCCGAAACATTTGGGAGTTGCGGTGCTGGGCCAGGGGCTGGATCCGGGCTGGCGCTCAGGCTCAGCGTGCGGTGGCCACGGAAGCGTTGCAAGAGCGCTCGAGGACACGCGGCTAGTCTACTCTCTGAGAGCCTTCTTCTGGCGTCAGCCAGCTCAGACCTCATGTTTCGCAGCACATCCAGGGAGCAGCGACGATGGCTTGTAGGGGAGCCGGGCTGAGGGCTGCTGGAGTCCATGCCCTCCTCACAGGCAGAGGAGGCATCTTCCTCGGTCCCCTTCTCTTCTGTTTCTTCTTCTTCCTCCTCCTCTTCTTCCTCCTCCTCTTCAGGAGGTTCTTGCAGTCCAACCTCTGGGTCTCTGATTTGAGCAGGGGCAGGCACCTGACTGTATTTTGGACTGACCAGTAAGAACCAGGCTGGAGGGGCTGACGCAATCCCCAGGTCATTGCATTGATGGGAGCAAGATCCTCGGATGGCTGCTTCCACCCAGAAGAGAGCCTTCTTTTCCAAGCTGAAGTCATACTGCAGAGAGATGAATGACATGAGACTCAGCTGTGGCAAGCCATGGCCATGAGGCCATGGCCCTCAGTGCTGGCTTGGGGAATTGTCAGTTGGGGAAATTTCCTAGCTCTAAACTTCAGGTATCCTCAGAGCCCACTTCCATCTTCCCTTACAGACATTTCTGAGGCCAACAGACATCAAAACGATTTAGTGATAAACCCTGGCAAGAAGGTCAAATCAAGTGAATTAATAATCACGCTAAAATGCCAATATTTAAAAACCCTCCGCTCAAGGCTGGGGAGATGGCTCAGTGGTGAAGAGCACTGGCTGCTCTTCCAAAGGACTCTGGTTTAATTCCCAGCACCCACATGTCAGCTCACAACTTTCTGTAACTCCAGTTCCAAGGTATCGGACACTGTCACACAGACATACCACGCAGGCAGAACACCAATGCACAGAAAATTGAACACACACACACAAAATAAAATAAAACCATTCACCATTCAATATGTCACCGAGCAATAGCTACCTCAAAACACCCCACTAGAGTTCTTAGGACCTGGGGGCTTATTTCCACTGGCAGAGTGCTTGCTTAGTGCATACAAAGCTCTGGGTTCCAACCCCGGCATTACACAGACAGGGCATGGCTGTGCACATCTGTGAGCTCAGCCCTTGAGAAGCAGAGGCAGGAAACCAGGAATTCAAGGTTCTTCTTGGCCTCATAGTGATTTAAGACCATCCTGGGCTACATGAAGCCCTGTCTCAAAAACAAACAAACAAACAACACCCAGCAATTACTGAATAAATCTTCATTCCCTGGACCTCAGGTTTCTCATGAGAAAAGAGAAACTGGTAAAAGCTGAACTCCTTTTTATTTTTATTACTGTCTTGTTTCTGACATGTGTCTCACTATGTAGCCCAGAGCCCAGGCTGTGTGGGAACCCAGCTCTTCCTGCCTCGGCCTCCTAAATGCTTGGATTGAGTAGCACTTGCTACTATGCACAGGAGCCCCAGACCAGTTTCAAAGTTCCTGGGAACTTTAATTTTTAAAATCTGTGTCTAACCTATGATAATCTATGTTATAATATGAGTAACTCTTCCACCTTAGCTACTGTAACAGCCCTATGTTTTAGTATAAATGCAACATATATCTCTCCCCTAAATCTTTAAGTAAACTCATTTCCATAGAAAGTTAAACCAAGCTGGGCATGGTGGTGCATACCTTTAATCCCAGCATTTGGGAGGCAGAGGCAGGTGGATTTCTGAGTTCGAGGCCAGCCTGGTCTACAGAGTGAGTTCCAGGACAGCCAGGGCTATACAGAGAAACCCTGTCTCAAAAAAAAGAAAAGAGGGCTGGTGAGATGGCTCAGCGGGTAAGAGCACCCGACTGCTCTTCCAAGGGTCCTGAGTTCAAGTCCCGGCAACCACATGGTGGCTCACAACCATCTGTAACGAGATCTGACTCCCTCTTCTGGAGTGTCTGAAGACAGCGACAGTGTACTTACATATAATAATAAATAAATAAAATCTAAAAAAATTTTTAAAAAAGAAAAGAAAAAAAGAAAAGAAAGAAAGTTAAACCATTCTTATCCTGAGGTTGCCTGTGGCACCCACCCTGCAGAGCACAAGAAGCTTTCAGGCCTCCAGCAGTGTGCTCTGTCTGTGGACTACTAATCCGTCCTAATGTGCCCACAGAGCTACTTGCACTTTTTTCTTTCTTTCTTTTTCTTTTTTTTTTTTTTTGACAGGGCCTCTCTATCTAGCCCTGGCTGTCCTGGAACTTGATCTGCTGACCAGGCTCCACCTGCCTCTGCCTTCCTAGTGCTAGGATTAAAGGTGTGTACCCAGCTAGCTGCTTGTACTTTTAGCAGAGGATTCTGGAGATAGAGTCTTTTCAAGAGGGACTCTTAACAGCTGATGAGAAGAAGGGACGAACCAGAGTATGCTGGCGGTAACAAGCCGCTCACACAGCCCACTCACACAGCTCCCAGCTGACCTAGGGAAACAACCTCACTGCCCAGACACCAGCCTTCTCCATGGGAGTTAGTGACGTATTTTCACACTCCCTGGACTATTGGAAAGCAACCCAAGCTTCCCTTTACAATCATGAGACAGGCCCCAGGGGCTAGGCCTCAGAGGCAAGGACAAAGCTAGACTCACTTACCATTGTGCCCAGCAGGAGCTCTCTGCAGTCCAGGACACAGAGCTCAGGCACGGGATGGGACTCTGTGTCCATCACAAAGCCCTTGGGCACCTTGAAGGGAACACCATCCAGGGCATTCATTCTTCCAGAGAATGGTGGCACAGTCTCAGAAATAAGTGGCCAGATGGCAGGGAGAGGCTGTGGAGTCCTCAGAACTGGGCTCAGGCCACACTCTCCTATGTGGTGGTCCTCACAGCTGGAAGGAACAGATGTAGCGGCCAGTGTTGTACAGAGAAGAAATGAGTAAACCCCACAGCATCCACGTTGCCTGTTTTCTGTCTCAATTACAGTATCAGGCATGCCCAAGCCAGGCCCACAGGCTGCATGCACCCCAAGATGGCTATGAACAGGGCTCAATAGAAAACTAGAAACTTACTTAAAACATTATGAGATTGTTTTTCAATTATTGCCTTGGTTTGATAAAACCTGTGTCATTCTTCTGCGAGTTGTCCTCTAACCTCCACATACATGTTGTGGTGTATATGCATGTGCACATATACATGATAATAAAATGAAAAAAAAATTTTTTTGGTTTTTTTTTCGAGACAGGGTTTCTCTTTATAGCCCTGGCTGTCCTGGAACTCACTCTGTAGACCAGGCTGGCCTAGAACTCAGAGATCCGCCTGCCTCTGCCTCCCGAGTGCTGGGGTTAAAGGCATGCGTCACCACGCCCAGCAAATGTAATTTTTTTTTAAAGAACAACTAAAAGTGTACATGTCTATAGGCTAAAAGGCAATGTCCTCAACCCAGGAAAGAATATCTGTCTACAGCAAACACCCCATTTCACAGGAAATAATGAAAAATGCTCTCAAGGCTGGTGGTGACACAAGGGGGTCAGACCACGGTCTCTTCTGTTCAGCATGACACCAAATGCTAGCTTGTGCAGAAGGGAGAAAGCTAATACAGATACAGATTGTAGATGACACAGTTATACGAGCCAAGTCCAAAGGAATCCAGCAGAACTCTTAGAATTAGTAACGTGACTTACAAAGGACACTGGAGACACAATCAACACAAACAGTAAACTGTACCCTTATGTGCGAACAACAAACCATGTAAAAGCATTTTTTAAATGTAATTAAGGGGCTGGAGAGATGGCTCAGTGCTTAAGAGCACTGACTGCTCTTCCAAAGGCCTTGAGTTCAAATACCAGCAACCACATGGTGGCTCACAACCATCTGTAACAAGATCTGATGTGCTCTTCTGGAGTGTCTGAAGACAGCTACAGTGTACCTACATATAATGAATGAATGAATGAATCTTTTTTTAAAAATTTAATTAAAGAAGCAAGACCTGGTGGTGTACTCCTCTAATCCAAGCACTGGGAGAAAGAGGTGAGCATCTCTGTGAGTTTGAGGCAGCCTGGTCTACAAAAATAGTTCCTGAACAGCTAGAGCTGTTATACAGAGAAATCCTGTCTCAAAAAAACAAAATAAATAAATACATACAATTAATCAAAGAGTGACTTATTAAAAATAGACAACTGTTGTCTATTGAGATTATATCTACCAACAAGAACTTAATCTAACATAGTATGCGTAAGACCTCTATATAGAAAGCCAAAAGCTATCAGATTAGATAGAGGTACATACCCTGGTCAAAGATGGTAGATAAACTTCAATATATAATTCTCTGAAATCTAATGTACAGATCCCAAGGATCAAAATTCTATTATGTTTTGGGTGTAAGTTTGCATGCTAATTCTAAAATTAAATGAGATGCAAAGAACCAAAAAAAAGCCAGGACAGTTTCTTTTAACTTGGATGTGTGTCTGCATGAATGCAGCTGATGTGTGCACAGGTTCCCAGAGAGGCAAGAGTGCTGGGTCGCCTGGAGATGGAGATAGGCAGTTGTGAGCTGCTCCACACAGGGGTTTAGAGGTTTTGGCCTCTGTGAGCTCAGAAAATGCTCTTAAGCACTGAGCCATTTCCCTAGCACCAGGGCAATCTTAAAGAAAAAAGGTGAGAGTGGAGGGATGTGAGATACAGATAGACAGATAGACAGACAGACAGACAATCAGAAATCTACTACTGGGAGACAGAGGCGGGAGAATATCTGTGAGTTCAAGCCAGGTTGTTCTACATAATGAGATCTATGCCAGTCAGGGCTACATAGTGAGACCCTTTCTCAACAACTAAAAAACAAAACAAAACAAAACAAAACAAAACAAAACAAAACAAAATAAACAAAAACCAACCAACCAACCAACCAATCAAGCAAAAGCTAACATCCCCCAATCACCTAACCAACAAACAGAACAAAATGGTGCCAGGTGACACCTTCCCAGGGACCAGAAGAGTGGATAGTCCAGAGGCAGACCACACGATACAGATCCTTGACTAATGAGACATTTTGCTTTGTGGAACAGTAGAAAAAACTTTTCAATAAATGTTTGGGATCAACGTGATACTCATAGTGAGGGAAAAAAAGAACAGTCTTGGGTCTGAAGATATAGTGCAGTGGTAGCATCCTAGCTTAGCATGGCAGACCCTCAGAACTGGGAAACACTGGCCTCTCCCCAACCTCACGCATTAAATTCAGCTCTACAGTTCTAGATGTGAATGGCAGACAGGACAGCAAAGCTGAAAGTGTATGTGCCATCATGTTGGAATGAACAAACACCTCTTTTTTTTTTTTTTTGGTTTTTCGAGATAGGGTTTTTCTGTGTAGCCCTGGTCTGTCCTGGAACTCACTCTGTAGACCAGGCTGGCCTCGACCTCAGAAATCCGCCTGCCTCTGCCTCCCAAGTGCTGGGATTAAAGGCGTACACCACCACGCCCGGCTCACAGCAAGAGCTCTTAACAGGTGAGTCAGCTCTCTATTCTAAAATAAATCCTAAAAAAATTAAAATATAAAAATAAAAAAGCTGGGCAGTGGTGGCGCATGCCTTTAATTCCAGCACTTGGGAGGCAGAGAAAGGTGGATTTCTGAGTTCGAGGCCAGCCTGGTCTACAAAGTGAGTTCCAGGACAGCCAGGGCTATACAGAGAAACCCTGTCTCAAAAAACCAAATAAAATAAAATAAAATAAAATAAATCCTTCTTTTCTTTGATCATCTGTAAGGCATTCACTTTTATTAAATTGGTCTGAAGACTGTGCACAGGTAAGCCTTTGGCTGTGTCACCATCTCAGCCCATTCCCAGGGAGACCAAAAACCTTCTCATATCTCAAGCTGGGGGAACAAAAGAGGGGACCATGATGACTGACTATTTGAAAATAAAAATAAAAATTATTAAGTATTAAGGCAGAAAATTTTTAAAAATCTGCAATAAATATAATTTATACAAAAGCAATACTGTCACGTCTCCTGCATGAACTCAGAACATAGACTGAGTCACCTTCCTTTCTAGAGTAGGAGCAGCTTTTGGGAGGAGGAGGAGGGACTTCCTGTAACCAAGTATCTTATTGGAATTATTATTAAACAAAAATATTCAATCAGTCTTCAGCCACACAGTACGACTTAAGGATGCTTCTCCAACCAACTGCGTTTTCCCTCACTGTTGCAGTTTTTAAATCCCAAGTCAAAAGCACCAGAACGAAACAAAAAATTAAAACGAAGCACAAAGCCATGCCAGTGTTGTCTTACGTTTGTTTGTTTTCCTGCACAAGTTAGGTTTTGTCAAGGAAAGCTGTACCCAGAAGCCTTGTTGGAGGCTGATGAAGTGGCTCTTTGTTCTTCTGCTTGTCCATCCAGGTCGGCTGGATGGTAAACAGTGAGTGAGGTCAGGATGCGGCTGCCAATCCAGAGTACCTGTGCTCAGAGAGGCAATGGCCTTGATCGTCACAGAGCTGGGAGCCAGAGCAGTGATATCCTGCATGCTGTTGACCATGCCTGGGTACATGGTAGTACCACCAGACATCACTAGTTAACATGGAGGTTTTTACATCACACTTCACAATGGAAATGACAGTTTTCTGGGTGTCACAGGATTTCATAGCCAGGAAGGCTGAAGAGTGCCTCCACAAAATGGAACTTCTTTTTGCCAACAGTTATGGCTTGGTTGTAGAGTAGCTAGAAGATCTTCTCCAGGAAGGAGGAGGATGTAGCAATGGCTGTCTCCTGTCCCAAGTCCAGGACAACATAACAAAGCTTCCTCTTTGGCGGTGGCGGAAGCTGTAGCCATGCTCAGTCAAGGTCTTCATGGGGAAATCTTTCAGGTCTAAGACAGTCAGGTTCAGATGCAGGCTGGTGTGGATGAGAGCGCAACCCTTGTAGATGGGCACAGTGTGGGTGAGAGAGCAACCCTGCAGAAGGGCATAGCATTGGTAAGAGCATAGCCCTTGTAGATGGCGCAGTGTGGGTGAGAGTGTAACCTTTGTTGATGGTAGCAGTGCAGGTGACTGTCTTCAGAGTTCCCATCAGGCTTGTGCAGGGACAGCACATCCCACATGGCTTTGCAATGGCTTGGGTGTCAAAGGTTTTGAACATGATCTAGGTCATCTTTTATGGTTGCTTTTAGGGCTCGGGGGGGGGGCCCTCAGAGAGCATCATGGGGTACTCCTTTGGGGCTACACACACCTCATTGTAGAAGGTGTAGTACTAGATCATCTCCATGTCGACCCAGGTGCCTTGTTCCATAGGATACTTCAGAGTCAGGATGCTTTTCTTGCTCTGGACTTCAACACCCATATAGGGATCCTTCGGCTCAAGTCCACCATCACACTCTGGTATTGCAGGCAGCCCAGGATGGAGGTAAAGACTGCTGGGGAAGCTGGGCAGTGGTGCTTTTAATTCCAGCACTCAGGAAGCAGAGGCAGGTGGATCTCTGTGAGTTTGAGGCCAGCCTGGTCTACAACTTGAGGCCCAGGACAGCTAGGGTGGTTACACAAAGAAACCCTGTTTCAAAAAAAAGACTGCTAGGAGCATGGGGCTTCTTCGTAAAGAAGTTTACAAAAGACCAAGGATGCAGAGCCAGTCTGGGTGGCATAGGCCTGGGTGGCACAGGTCTGGGTGGCACAGGTCTGGGTGGCATAGGCCTGGGTGACACAGGCCTGGGTGGCACAGGTCTGGGTGGCATAGGCCTGGGTGGCATAGGCCTGGGTGGCACAGGTCTGGGTGGCACAGGTCTGGGTGGCATAGGCCTGGGTGGCACAGGTCTGGGTGGCACAGGTCTGGGTGGCTTAGGCCTGGGTGGCACAGGTCTGAGTGGCATAGGTCTATAATCCCAGCACTCAGATGTCTGAAGCAGGAGGATCACAAGTTCAATGCCTACCTGCGTTATAGAATGAGGTTAAATCTAGCCTGGGCAATTTAGTAAGACTGTCTTAACATAAAGGTAAGAGGAGGGCTGGGGCTACAAAGCTCAGAGCTCAGTGGTAGGGTGCTTGCTTACCAGACAGGAAGTCCTTGGCTAATCCCTGGTATCACATGTATATAAATACAAAGAAAAAGACTAGCCATGAAGACAATATTGATAAACTGGATTAAAGTTAGAAGTCCTAGTCATCAGAGTTCAGAGACAAACCAGAACGGGAGACTCATATTCATGCACTGGCGGTAAGGAAGTAGTCCGTACTGGTCCACAGTGCCTGCCGAGGCTGAAATCCTAGAATTAAAAACTCATCTTCCTATCACTTGTCTTTTGGATAGCATTGTAGTGTTATCTGCCCTTGATTTTGCAATACAAGAAGTTCACTGCTTTGGAAAAAGCAAAACAAAATAACAGCAAACAAACAACAGCAACAAGACAAAACAAAAAACAAACAAACAAAAAAAAACCCTTTCACATGGAATTCAAGCTCAAAACTACCTATAATACAAAGTGAGTTCCTGATCGCACATAGCCTGGCAGTTTGCAAACGACCTACCAACCTACCTACCGGAGCATGGGCCAGGGTGTGGCTCTGGCTCCACACAATCTGTCATCACAGACAGGACGAAACAAAATCCTGCTGCTTGGGGTCACTGGTTGGTCATCCTGTCCCTAGCAGGAGAGCTAAGGTGGGTAATCTGGGAACAGACAGGTCACGTGAAGGCTGGTGCCCAAAGCCCTTAATTCCCTCATCGCCTCCCCCACCTGTCTGTTCTCATCAGCGTCTCCCTGCCTGAATTGGCATCCCTGCACGTCAGTGGGTGGTTCTCTATGCCCCTCTAGGGGCAACATCAAGCAAATCTTGGGGTAGCCACCAAGATTGCTTTATTGGCTCATTTTTACGGGGTCCCAGTGAGGTCAAAAGATGTTACAGGTGGCTCAGCAAAGTTCAGCAGGCTTTACTACCCTCAGATTTATCTTTCAGTCTCAGCTATCACTGAATTTTGAATTACAGAGAAGAAAGGACTCAGCTTCTATTGAGGCTCAAGTGTAAAATCTTCTCCACTTGAGATATAGATGTAACAACCCCTCTTCTCATCTTCCACTTGACATCTGCATCCCTGTTTTCTGCACAGTCCTGAACAGGTTTCTTTCTAGTTTGAATATTCTGAGGATCTCTTTCTTGTTGGTAGCCACATCACGCCTGCAATGCCTGCAGTCGCCATTATAAGATGGCGCCCATATCCGCTTGTCCGCTTGTCCGTTGGTCGTTAACAGGTTCTGCAACTGTGCTTGGGAAATTCCCGGTTGCATAACCCATGAGGTAATCTGGCCTGCCAATGAGTGATTGCCACGTCCTAGGCGGTAGCCGAACCCTATNTACAAAGCTCAGAGCTCAGTGGTAGGGTGCTTGCTTACCAGACAGGAAGTCCTTGGCTAATCCCTGGTATCACATGTATATAAATACAAAGAAAAAGACTAGCCATGAAGACAATATTGATAAACTGGATTAAAGTTAGAAGTCCTAGTCATCAGAGTTCAGAGACAAACCAGAACGGGAGACTCATATTCATGCACTGTTGGTAAGGAAGTAGTCCGTACTGGTCCACAGTGCCTGCCGAGGCTGAAATCCTAGAATTAAAAACTCATCTTCCTATCACTTGTCTTTTGGATAGCATTGTAGTGTTATCTGCCCTTGATTTTGCAATACAAGAAGTTCACTGCTTTGGAAAAAGCAAAACAAAATAACAGCAAACAAGCAACAGCAACAAGACAAAACAAAAAACAAACAAACCCTTTCACATGGAATTCAAGCTCAAAACTACCTATAATACAAAGTGAGTTCCTGATCGCACATAGCCTGGCAGTTTGCAAACGACCGACCGGAGCATGGGCCAGGGTGTGGCTCTGGCTCCACACAATCTGTCATCACAGACAGGACGAAACAAAATCCTGCTGCTTGGGGTCACTGGTTGGTCATCCTGTCCCTAGCAGGAGAGCTAAGGTGGGTAATCTGGGAACAGACAGGTCACGTGAAGGCTGGTGCCCAAAGCCCTTAATTCCCTCATCGCCTCCCCCACCTGTCTGTTCTCATCAGCGTCTCCCTGCCTGAATTGGCATCCCTGCACGTCAGTGGGTGGTTCTCTATGCCCCTCTATGGGCAACATCAAGCAAATCTTGGGGTAGCCACCAAGATTGCTTTATCGGCTCATTTTTACGGGGTCCCAGTGAGGTCAAAAGATGTTACAGGTGGCTCAGCAAAGTTCAGCAGGCTTTACTACCCTCAGATTTATCTTTCAGTCTCAGCTATCACTGAATTTTGAATTACAGAGAAGAAAGGACTCAGCTTCTATTGAGGCTCAAGCGTAAAATCTTGTCCACTTGAGATATAGATGTAACAACCCCTCTCCTCATCTTCCACTTGACATCTGCATCCCTGTTTTCTGCACAGTCCTGAACAGGTTTCTTCCTACTTTGAATATTCTGAGGATCTCTTTCTGAAGAACAGCAAGGGCAAGCATGGGATTCAGAGCTAGTTAGAACATTTAGAAATGTACCGAGGAGCGCCTCTGGAAGGGGCAGCCTAGTCCTTGTGGGGTTGGGAAAGCTTTAGGAAACAGATCCGGTTTGACTTGGGTATCAAAGGGTAGGAGAATGAATTGTGAGCAGAGAAAGAATCAAAGAGCAGGCATCCAGAGAAAGAACAGCTTGAGGCAGGAAGCAGATGCAGGACCCTGCAGGGTGGGGTGATGGGTCACACATATGTAAATGCTATGTGCAGTCTGCAGCAAGACTTCAGGGTAGATTGGAGTCCTCCTGGGGAGGACTCTGACCCCACAAACACTAGGTGGTGGAGAAAGCCCTGAGGGGTTGGGATGGGGTGAAGGTGGGGGTTGGGGGGCTGCATGAGGAAAGCAAGGGGTGTATGTTTCAGGGCCTCAGCAAGCAATAATCCAGCGCATCTTAGATTCCCATCTGAGTATGGGGCTGGACACTGGAGTGGGTGTTAGTCACAGTGACTGACCTAGGTCGGGTGACTCCTGCTCTAAAGGACTCATTCCTTGTTTATAGCTTCAATTACCTGCCAACAATTGCTACATTCTGTCTCTTCTGAGATCAAACTCATAAACACTTGCAGGCTCCTCCCAAGTTTAGAGTGCCTCTGATTTACTCACAAAGCGAATTTCACCTTTCTTCCCCCAAATAAACTCTCCTCTCCAGAGTTCTTTGTCTCATGGTATGATGATCCAATCCATGTGCTGACTCGCACAGACATTTACTCTTACCACCTCAAATCCTCCTTGAAGTTTAAGCGGCTATCTGTGTCACCCTATGTCCATGGCTACCATGAAAACCCATGCTGGTGGTACCTCACTGGGACAACTACCTCCATTTATCTTCTCATGTGTTATTGTTGTATTTTTGTTCCACACACATAGTAAGTAGCAAGATCGTTTTCAAGCTGCAAAGTTAAGCTCCAATCCTTCTTCTTTTCATAGCCCTCAAGTGCTTTCCAAATAAATATTAAACTTCTGGACATTTGCAATAGCTTAGCTGATTCTTACCCATGCAACTCCAGCCTGAGTGGCCTCGTTTGCAGTGGTCCCTCAGCCCCCACAACATCCCTGCTAGCTACTCCTGATTCTGTGTTTGCATCTCTTCTCATATGCTATTTAAAAGCTCTTATTTTCCCCAGAGCTGAAACATCATCTGCTTACCAGCAGCCTTCTCCAGGAACCTTCCTGAATCATGTTAGAGGCAGTTCCTTCAGACTGTCTTTGGATTTCTAAAGGCCGTCAATTTCTGATCCTCCTGCCTTCACTCCCTAAGCAGAGGAATCTGATTTTATGTGGTGCCTGGGGTTGAAGCCAGGGCTTCATGCACGCTAGGCAAGCATTCTGCCAATTGATGTACATTCCTATCTCCCCCTGCCCATCTTCTCTGACCCACAGTGTACTCCGTGGACCAGGACACACACGTAGATGCAACAGTAACTTACTCTTATTACACTACAGTTTATCTCATTTAAATGTGTTGTGTCTGAAGAAAATTCCTACTTAAGGATCTGGTACAACTTTCAAAGTACTCAAAGCAGTTTTGGTTGTTGTCTCAATGAGCATCTTCCTTTTAACCTGTGTTCTCTGTGGGCTCCTGGGGTGTTTCTTAGCATCCATAGGTGCTTAGCATGAACTATCTGAGCAATGAAGCTACTGAGGTGTTAGCACTTCCCTTTAGCACCATCACAGGGATGATGACGAGCTTCATCTGTGAAGCTATAAGATCAGGGAATGCTAGTCTGATGGAGTAAGATGGAGAGCCGTCAATACCAGGAAGCCAGGAATCCTGGCCACTCCTTCTTACCCTCTTAGCACCTAAATTACAGTACCCAGAAAAATGGAAAACAAAAAGCCATCCTCCAAAGGACACAGTTCAAATCCTGGTTTCCTGATCCTTACATGAATTAATAAAGTCGACAGCTGTCTCCTGATGTGCAGATAGATGTACAAGTCTATACAAGCCATCTGCCTCAAACACTCATTTTTTGCTTCAGAGATTATGAGAAAACAAGTGTATTACAAAGGCAACCGGAATCTGCTTTGGAAACAAAATCTTCAACTGCAGCCAGGCGTGGCGCATCAGGAACTTCTGTGTGGACATACACAGAAGTACAAAGTTCACTCACAAGTGAAGTGGAATGATGAATCAGCTGAAAGAAGTATTTTTTAAAATGTGTTTTTTAAAAAAAGCAGCTAACTGGAAATAAGACATACATTGTACTGACCTTGTGATTCACAGGAGGGCTTCTCTGCGGACAGTAGATGAAGATGTGAGCCGCACAACAGATGGAGCAGTCCCAGCTAAGCTTTTTAAGAAGTCACATGGACACAGAGTCACGAAGGCTTTTAGCGGGATTAAACCGGTTGGCTTGTTGCAGCTAACTCCCAGACAGCACAAGCTCAGGTACTCAGCTAAACACTCAGTGCTCCTCCAATGTCCTGCGCTCTCTATTTATCCAATTGCCCCTGTTAGCCTCGCACAAGTCCTGAGCGTGTGTGTGCTTTGTTTTATTTTGTTCATATAATGTAATTAATCTAGGGCTGGAGCAATGGCTTAGTGGTTGGAAGTACTGGTTGCTCTTCCAGAGGACTCAGGGTTTGATCCCCAGTACTGACATGGTGGCTCAGAACCACCTGTAACTCCCAATTCCAGGGGGTCTGGCTCTCTATTCTTGCCTGTTAGGCCTGGGCATGCACGTAGTGCGCAAAAGCACACATACAGGCAAAACACCCATTCACAGCAAATCATTTTTTTTAATTAAAAATGTGATAAGTTAACAAATAGTTAGCTTTCTGATTAATCTTTGAATTTTTTTTTTTTTTGTTTTTTTTTTTTTTTTTTTTTTTTTTTTTTTGTTTTTCGAGACAGGGTTTCTCTGTGTAGCCCTGGCTATCCTAGAACTCACTTTGTAGTTCAGGCTGGCCTCGAACTCAGAAATNGGCCTGCCAATGAGTGATTGCCACGTCCTAGGCGGTAGCCGAACCCTATATAAGCTCGGGCCCTGTGCGGCTCAGGGTCCTTCCATTCTTCCCCTTGTAAGCTGATGGTCTCACTCTCAAGACGCATTAAAGCTTTGCTGCAGAAGGATCCGTTGTGTGCCGCGTCGTTCCTGCTGGCGGGAGGTAGCGCGGGACACTTTCTGAAGAACAGCAAGGGCAAGTATGGGATTCAGAGCTAGTTAGAACATTTAGAAATGTACCGAGGAGCGCCTCTGGAAGGGGCAGCCTAGTCCTTGTGGGGTTGGGAAAGCTTTAGGAAACAGATCGGGTTTGACTTGGGTATCAAAGGGTAGGAGAATGAATTGTGAGCAGAGAAAGAGTCAAAGAGCAGGCATCCAGAGAAGGAACAGCTTGAGGCAGGAAGCAGATACAGGACCCTGCAGGATGGGGTGATGGGTCACACATATGTAAATGCTATGTGCAGTCTGCAGCAAGACTTCAGGGTAGATTGGGGTCCTCCTGGGGAGGACTCTGAATTTTGAGTTCTGACTCCACAAACACTAGGTGGTGGAGAAAGCCCTGAGGGGTTGGGATGGGGTGAAGGTGGGGGTTGGGGGGCTGCATGAGGAAAACAAGGGGTGTATGTTTCAATGCCTCAGCAAACAATAATCCAGCGCATCTTAGATTCCCATCTGAGTATGGGGCTGGACACTGGAGTGGGTGTTAGTCACAGTGACTGACCTAGGTCGGGTGACTCCTGCTCTAAAGGACTCCTTCCTTGTTTATAGCTTCAATTACCTCCCAACAATTGCTACATTCTGTCTCTTCTGAGATCAAACTCATAAACACTTGCAGGCTCCTCCCAAGTTTAGAGTGCCTCTGATTTACTCACAAAGCGAATTTCACCTTTCTTCCCCCAAATAAACTCTCCTCCCCAGAGTTCTTTGTCTCATGGTATGATGACCCAATCCAGGTGCTGACTCGCACAGACATTTACTCTTACCACCTCAAATCCTCTTTGAAGTTTAAGCGGCTGTCTGTGTCACCCTATGTCCATGGCTACCATGAAAACCCATGCTGGTGGTACCTCACTGGGACAACTCACCTCCATTTATCTTCTCATGTGCTATTGTTGTATTTTTGTTCCACACACACAGTAAGTAGCAAGATCGTTTTCAAGCTGCAAAGTTAAGCTCCAATCCTTCTTCTTTCCATAGCCCTCAGGGGCTTTCCAAACAAAAATTAAACTTCTGGACATTTGCAATAATAGCTTAGTTGATTCTTACTCATGCAACTCCAGCCTGAGTGGCCTCGTTTGCAGTGGTCCCTCAGCCCCCACAACATCCCTGCTAGCTACTCCTGATTCTGTGTTTGCATCTCTTCTCATATGCTATTTAAAAGCTCTTATTTTCCCCAGAGCTGAAACATCATCTGCTTACCAGCAGCCTTCTCCAGGAACCTTCCTGAATCATGTTAGAGGCAGTTCCTTCAGACTGTCTTTGGATTTCTAAAGGCCGTCAATTTCTGATCCTCCTGCCTTCACTCCCTAAGCAGAGGAATCTGATTTTATGTGGTGCCTGGGGTTGAAGCCAGGGCTTCATGCACACTAGGCAAGCGTACATTCCTATCTCCCCCTGCCCATCTTCTCTGACCCACAGTGTACTCCGTGGACCAGGACACACACGTAGATGCAACAGTAACTTACTCTTATTACACTACAGTTTATCTCATTTAAATGTGTTGTGTCTGAAGAAAATTCTTACTTAAGGATCTGGTACAACTTTCAAAGTACTCAAAGCAGTTTTGGTTGTTGCCTCAATGAGCATCTTCCTTTTAACCTGTGTTCTCTGTGGGCTCCTGGGGTGTTTCTTAGCATCCATAGGTGCTTAGCATGAACTATCTGAGCAATGAAGCTACTGAGGTGTTAGCACTTCCCTTTAGCACCATCACAGGGATGATGACGAGCTTCATCTGTGAAGCTATAAGATCAGGGAATGCTAGTCTGATGGAGTAAGATGGCGAGCCATCAATACCAGGAAGCCAGGAATCCTGGCCACTCCTTCTTACCCTCTTAGCACCTAAATTACAGTACCCAGAAAAATGGAAAACAAAAAGCCATCCTCCAAAGGACACAGTTCAAATCCTGGTTTCCTGATCCTTACATGAATTAATAAAGTCGACAGCTGTCTCCTGATGTGCAGATAGATGTACAAGTCTATACAAGCCATCTGCCTCAAACCCTCATTTTTTGCTTCAGAGATTATGAGAAAACAAGTGTATTACAAAGGCAACCAGAATCTGCTTTGGAAACAAAATCTTCAGCTGCAGCCAGGCGTGGCACATCAGGAACTTCTGTGTGGACATACGCAGAAGTACAAAGTTCACTCACAAGTGAAGTGGAATGATGAATCAGCTGAAAGAAGTATTTTTTAAAATGTGTTTTTAAAAAAAAGCAGCTAACTGGAAATAAGACATACATTGTACTGACCTTGTGATTCACAGGAGGGCTTCTCTGCGGACAGTAGATGAAGATGTGAGCCGCACAACAGATGGAGCAGTCCCAGCTAAGCTTTTTAAGAAGTCACATGGACACAGAGTCACGAAGGCTCTTAGCGGGATTAAACCGGTTGGCTTGTTGCAGCTAACTCCCAGACAGCACAAGCTCAGGTACTCAGCTAAACACTCAGTGCTCCTCCAATGGCCTGCGCTCTCTATTTATCCAATTGCCCCTGTTAGCCTCGCACAAGTCCTGAGCGTGTGTGTGCTTTGTTTTATTTTGTTCATATAATGTAATTAATCTAGAGCTGGAGCAATGGCTTAGTGGTTGGAAGTACTGGTTGCTCTTCCAGAGGACTCCGGGTTTGATCCCCAGTACCGACATGGTGGCTCAGAACCACCTGTAATTCCCAATTCCAGGGGATCTGGCTCTCTATTCTTGCCTGTTAGGCCTGGGCATGCACGTAGTGCGCAAAAGCACACATACAGGCAAAACACCCATTCACAGCAAATCATTTTTTTTAATTAAAAATGTGATAAGTTAACAAATAGTTAGCTTTCTGATTAATCTTTGAATTCTTTTTTTTTTTTTTTTTTTTTTGTTTTTCGAGACAGGGTTTCTCTGTGTAGCCCTGGCTATCCTAGAACTCACTTTGTAGTTCAGGCTGGCCTCGAACTCAGAAATCCGCCTGCCTCTGCCTCCCAAATGCTGGGATTAAAGGCATGTGCCACCACTGCCCGGCTAATCTTTGAATCTTATTTCTCCATTTTATTCATTGATGTTTAATATAAGGAGAATTTAGGTAAAAGTGAAAAAATAAAACAAAATAAACAAAAACATGATTAGTAAAGGGCTGATCCAATTTCTGTTGACTGAAAAGATGAAGAAAGAACTAGGTTGGGGGTGTGGTCAGAGGTGAAGCAGTGACCTGCATCTCAGCCTGGAAAGAAACAGTGGCTAGTGCCACTACAACTCACAGGCAGGCGACACACCAGGAAACAGAGAAAACAAAAACTGAACAAAAGTAACACTCACTTTATAAAAGTCTCACTGGCACCAAGGACTAGGATTCAACACCTCCTTTTCTGAGTCAGCTGCTGACCCTCCGAGTCCCTACCTGCCATTGCTGGCAACCAGTGACAAGGCTGACACCAACACTCACACTCCATCTTTAGTCTCTGTTCCTCCTGCAGCTCATCTCATAGCAGGAAGTACAGAGTTCAACAAAGGAGCACAGGCCTGTGGGGTAGGTGAAGCTAATCATAGCAGACCTTAAGACAAGCTGGGAAAAATAGCCCCCACTCCCTAGCTGTACAGTACAGTGCTATAATGCACAAATGGAACAGAGTATAGTAGATTACAGAAGGGACAAAGGTGTTAGCAGGCTCACCAGCCCGCGTCGTTCCCAGAGCTGATGGGCCTTTCGTGCTACTCAGAGTCAGATTCTGCAGACAAAATTTTGTGTTGAAGACTCATTTTTCCTGCAGCAAACACCTGCATATTAAAATTAAACTTTGGAGTGAAATGCTTTAGCAATGTGAAGATGAAATGTGTCAAATGATTTGAGAGAGAATAAATCAGGGGCAAAGGCTCAAACAAAAAAGCAAAAATGGTATTTATTCAGCATTTAGGAAATTAAATAACAAAACCCAGAATAAGGCAAAAACAAAAACCATAACATGTCATATGACTAATCATGTCCAAGTACAACAGCACTTATTAATGAATATAAAAATAAAATTTATCTTTCATATTTGCTCTTTTCCAGACTTTTTTTTTTTTTTTTTTTTTTTGGTTTTTCGAGACAGGGTTTCTCTGTGTAGCCCTGGCTGTCCTGGAACTCACTCTGTAGACCAGGCTGGCCTCGAACTCAGAAATCCGCCTGCCTCTGCTTCCCAAGTGCTGGGATTAAAGGCATGCGCCACCACGCCCGGCTTTTTTCCAGACTTTTATAACATGGATGTTTTTAGAAGCTTGAGCTATCCAGCCCCTACCATGTGACTGAGATTTCAGTCCCACAGGGAAGTGAGTGTCTATTCTTGGAGGCCCCACACAACTAGATCCCTCACAACTCTTGCACTGGCACTTTCATGAGGAAAACAGTCACTGTCTGTCAGAGCACAAGCCAACCTGGTTCTGGTAACTCTTTAAGTTTTCTAAGCTCTCCACACGATAATAGTTCTAAGCCATCCGTGATCCTGGCAACCACGGCCCCATCATCCTCAGTAGCAGCGTCCCATAGTGCACTGAAACTGGAAACTGTAGGTACTCCTGGGAGCTGAAGGGAAGATAAGGAGCAGTGGCTGCTAACTCTACTCAGTAAACACCTTCCAGCAGTAACCAAGTGTGCTGCCTTTACTTACCCACCAATATACAACAAACCTAGAGCAAATGAGCAGGCCACATTAAACCAAGCCTCTCAAAACAGAGGCAGAGTTAGTGAGCCAAGGCTACAGTCCATGCTAATAACCTCAGTTCATCTAGACCCTTTCCAGAAGAACCTTATGAATCTCTGGCTCCAGAGGCACCCCTGCCCAGGGCAGAGAACAAAAGCAAGCTTCCCAGCTAGGACAATGCCATACAGAGTTAAGTTGTGCAGAAGACTACAGCAACGACAGCAACTCTAATATCTAGAGCTGCAGTGCTTGACCACTGGACCACACTCCTGGAGCATCTTAATGCAGCTGAATGGCCGTTGCCCAGATGTCGTTGCTGGGGAGCGGAGGAAGAACCCATCCTTGGGGAACCGAGTTGCCTTTTGGATGATCAGACGGTACCAGGTACTGATCCCAATCATGCCTTAATAAGAAGGTTAAAGAACAATGTTTATTTCTGGTTTTCTCCAAGCAAGATATTCAGAAACTATATTTCATATCTAGGATATTGTTTTCAAAAGACAGATATACTAACCTGCTAAAGAATTGGGTTTATAGAAAGCATGCCAAGGGTCACATTAATGTACACATTTAAGGAAAAACATTGATCCTCATTATCTGCATATTTTATGTTTATAATTTCTCTCTTTCTGAGACAGGGCTGGGGCTGGCCTTGAATTCCTTATCCTCCTGCCTCCACCTCCCAAGTGAAGGGCTGCAGGCATGAGCCACAACCCTTGGCTATATTAGCAAATTTAAATCACTCCGTGTGGCATTTTCATAGAAACCCAAAAATGTAGAAAAAAAAAAATCTGTCACCAAAATGCACATTCCTAGCTGAAGGTCCTCAGCTTTCTCATATAAATCAGCACCCTGTCCTGTCTGCTCTCTGCCATGTTATTCAGTTGTTCAGTTTTGTGCTTCTTCCTGGTGACTTTACGCTTTAAATGGCACCCAAGTGTCCTGGTGAAGTGCTAATGTTACTATGAGTGAGTGAGTTATGAGGTACCTTGTACTCTAGACAAGCTTTGTTAGACACAGATTATAGTACAGTTAGCACCAATGCAATGCTTATAATCAACAGCATACATGAAATTAGGCATCTTCAAACTGACACATGAAACAAGGTAGTGATCAGCTAATAAAAGTAAGACAAAGGCTGGAGTGCTGAACACTGGCTACCCTTACAGATGAACTAGGTTGGATTTCTAGCATCTACAATGGTGGCTCACAACTATCTGTAATTCCAGTTCAAAGAATCTGAAGCTTCTTCTGGCTTCCATGACCACCAGGCACACATGTGAAACACACACACGCACACACACACACACACACACACACACACATTCAAAATATCCAAATCATATTTAAAAAAATAAAGGCAAAAAACCAAAAAACTGAGAGACAAAAGGCTCAGTTGTCTACCCGGCTCTGTCTCCTTCAGGAGCAATGCAATGTCTAATATTCTGTGACTCAATATTCACTGTAACTTGACAGAACCTACCTACCATCAATAATTCATTTAATGGCTAAATAAACTCAATATGCCAGAAAATTCCTTTCCAATATTCAGAAATTGCTGGAATACTGGAAGAAGTCTCCAGTATTTCAAGCCATTTTTCTAAGATCCCTAGGTCCTAATATGTTGGAGCCTGGGCTGGTGAGATGGCTCAGCGGGTAAGAGCATCTTCCAAAGGTGATGAGTTCAAATCCCAGCAACCACA
This sequence comes from Mus minutoides, assembly GCA_902729485.2. Taxonomy (NCBI): domain Eukaryota; kingdom Metazoa; phylum Chordata; class Mammalia; order Rodentia; family Muridae; genus Mus; species Mus minutoides. The sequence continues at coordinate 27,391 of CACVCL010019910.1, read as the reverse complement.
TGGTGGCTTACAACCACCCATGAGATCTGACACCCTCCTCTGGTGCATCTGAAGTCAGCTATAGTGTACTTATGAATAATAATAAATGAATCCTTGGACCGGAGAGAGCAGGAATTGAGCAAGCAGGGCGGACCGTAGCGAGCGGGGCCGAACGGGGGCGGCCGGAGCGAGCGGGGACAACTGAAGGGAGGAGGGCCATGAAGGGAGCAGGGCAGACCAGAGCGAGCAGGCTGGACAGGAACAAGGAAAAAAAAATGTTGGAGCCTAGAAAACAAAGAGACGCTTCTAGGCAGCAAGTTTATACTGCCTGGGCATCCGATCACTGACTTCTCAGAAGACTGAATTGGGAAAAGAAGCTGAGAATCACCCAACTCCTAGGTAGCTAGTTCAGTTGAGAGTATTGTGCTCCAGCCTGCAGGCACACAGGGGTCAGCACGGGCCTTCGCTTCCATGGCAACCATTCAGGAAAAAAGGTTTCTTTTCCTGGGTTGATTCAGCCAGCTATGGTGGTGCATGCCTTTAATCCCAGCAACGGAGGGAGGCAAGTAGATCTCTGAATTCAAGGACAACATAATCTACAGAGCAGTCACAGGCAAGTTTCAGTTTCTTTACCTGTTGAAATGGAGACACTGACTTCCAAGAATTAATTCGGACTTTAAAGATACAGGAGGCACCCTTGAAACTAGGCAACACTGCACACCCAAAAGGAACTTTTAAAAAGATACAGCAATAGACCTCAATGGTAGAAGCATTTCATCAAGAGCTTCCCGTACCCAAGAAAAAGGAACAGCAGAGGGTGCCCTTCTGACCTTATCTGAATGAGCGCAGGCAAGGACTGCTCAGCCTGGAGGTAATACTGCCGGAAAGGCTGCAAGAGGTGAGCAAGTGGGAACTCATCTGGAAGAGAAAGGCACAGCACTGTCACCAAGTCTGCTTGCTGTCAGGAGTGCACTCTCAAGGCAAGGTAACAACTGAGCCACTGATTATGACAGTAAGATCAACCTCATCTCTGCAGCCCTGACTTTTACCATGCAGTTAAGAATCTCAACTTGTAATCAGGTCTTCCTTTTGGCTTAAGTTGCGTTACTCACAATAAAGAACAATCAGCTTAGATCTTTCCTCCTCTCTACTGGCAAAGATAAATTTACCTGGATCCCCGAATAACTTGGACTCAATTTCCTGTTTCTGAAGTAGAAGTTTCTCTTTCTCTTTTCTCTGTTTCTTTTCCAGTTCTCGTCTCCTCTCTTCCTCCTGCTCTCCTTCTAGCATAACTCGGAGGGCTCTCTCTTCAGCTTCATACAGTTCAGAGCGCTTTTTAATGAGCTTTCTCAGCCTCTGAAGATGGTGCTCGAAAGTCTCATCCGCTGAAGCAGGAGGACAGACCCCTGTGCAAAAAGAAGCAAATGGCTGTTCCTTTGCCTTTACATCCCTAGGCAGAGCAAAGCAGAGCGAGGGGCACACCTGTGCATGCAGTGCCTGCCATGTGCGTCACACCCACTGCAGTGTGTGTGGCATGAGCTGTGGGCAGAGCAGACACCTGACACACAAGAGTTTACCTACGTTCTCAGAGAAGCAGCAGGAGGTCTGCACCCCCTCTAGGAGGCTGCCTTTTCCTTCTATCGCTCTATCCTATTTTGGTTTCTTCATCAACCCTTACTTTGACATTCCCATAAGTTTGTATTTTTGGCCCTCACTCATTACATTCCAGCTCATGCTACTTGCTAACTAACTCGTGTGTGTGTGTGTGTGTGTGTGTGTGTGTGTGATGTGCACAGGTGTGCATCCCATGCACACCAGTGTGAGGCCAGAGGACATCAGGTGTTCTGCTCTATCACCCTTTGTCTGTTTCCCTTGAAACAGGGTCTCTCAGTGCTGGAGAGAAGGCTCAGCAGTTAAGAACACTGGCTGCTTTTGCAGAGGATCCAGGTTCAATTCCCAGCACTCACATTGCAGCTCACAACTGTTTGTAACTCCAGTTCTAGAGAATTCAACACTTTCACAGGGAACACATGCAGGGAAAACACCAACTCACACATAATAAAAATAAATAAATCACTGAGGGGAAAAAAAAAAAAACATTTAGGCTTCCCAGTAGTCAGGGGGCAGGAGGATCTCTACAAGTTTAAGTCCAGCCTAGTCTACACAGTGAGATCCAGATCATCCAGGGCTACACAACAAGATAAGACTTGTCTTGAAAAGAAGAAAGAAAAAGAAAAGAAAGGAGAACCAGGATCTCTCACTAAACCTGGAGCTAGGCTGGCACCCAGCAAGCGCCATCCATCCTCCTGTCTAAGCACCCCCTTGCTCCCTGCACTGGGACTACAGGTTTATATAACTACATCTGGCCTTTTGCATGGGTACTGGGAATTCCAATGCAGGTACTCTTACACACTTAGCCATCCCCAACCCTTTACTGATGAACTCTCATCCAGGATAGACTATGAGTCCCTTAAAATCGAACAATTAACTCCAAACTTGCTTCTGTTTCCATCTCAGTAAGAGTGGTATTACTGTTCATTTATCAGACGATGCTAAAATCTTGAAATCACCATAAAACAAACAAACAAACAAACAAACAAACAAACAGGGGGCGGGGCTTCTGTTTTGTTCTCCATAAGATAAAGAGCTCAAACAGCAAATATTAATCTTCCCCCTTACAAACAACTGCCCTAACAAGCCCTCAGTGAGGTCGCAGGAGTCTGACCTACACGGGAGGCAGAGGCGGAGCAACAACCAGCTGGCGAGTATGAGCTGTCCTTACCTTTCCTTGCTGCGGCTTCTTTCCTCAGTTTCCTCAGCTTCTCTAAAGCACGCAGAATGTCCACCATTCTTTTGGTGTCTGATTGTTTTTTCCTTACTTCAGCTAAGACCCCATCAGCAGCTGCTTTGAGTTCCTGCTCCTGGAGGGGGAAAAGTGCACAAGAACTTGTAAGAGGAACCACCTGAGAGCTCAGACCTCCCTGGAGACAAGATTTCAGGGGACCAAGCCATGCACACCACAGCCTACAAAGTTCATATTTCAATGGCCTAGGTGTGGCATGATACAATGGCTCTGCCAAGGGCTTCTTTCCTTTTGCTATCAATTATACAGCTGTGTTGCTGCTTTGTTGCAAGCTGGCCTTGACTGAACTCTGCTGGAGGATGTTTTTGTGCACTGTTTTCTAATGCTGATTTCTGTACCTACAGATTTGGTTACAGTCTGGACTTCGGCACTGTCATTATTAGGAAGCATCTCCTGACTCAGTATTTTATAAAATGCTGTTCTCCACCATCTTCTAATTGGTCAATAATGAGCTGAACAGCCTATAGCAAGGCAGGAGAAGAAATGACAGGACTTCAGAGCCCAGAGAAAGGGAGGTGATCTCAGGTGGGGCCTGGGAAGGCACATTGGGACATTTCTGAAGAAGGCCAAAGTGAGAACAAGGTGGCAGGTAGGTAACAGACCACCTGGCTGGGAAGTAGGTCAGGTCAACACAGGTGGCTTAGAATAGATCTGGAATCAGCCCAGCTGTAGTGCCTTTATTTATTTGTTTGTTTGTTTGTTTGTTTGGGTTTTTCGAGACAGGGTTTCTCTGTATAGCTCTGGCTGTCCTGGAACTCACTTTGTAGACCAGGCTGGCCTCGAACTCAGAAATCCGCCTGCCTCTGCCTCCGGAGTGCTGGGATTAAAGGCGTGCGCCACCACGCCCAGCTGCCTTTAATAATTTATAAAGCTTATACTAATTATAAAGGTCTCTGCATCATTATTGAAAGCAAGGGCACACATAGAAAAGTTTCTAGTTTTACATTTGGTACCCAACATGGGGCTAGAAATCAAAGCTTAAGAGTTGAGAGAAGTCCTGGGTGGAAGGCTAAACGAGCAATCCACAGGAACAGGAGCAGAAGACCCCTGCCCACTTCATACCAAAGCAGGGCTCCTTTAAGCCACACACTCCCCTATTCCATCACTCCCCCCCTTCATATCAAAGCAGGGCTCCTTTAGACACACACTCCCCTATCCCCTCACATATAAAACCCACCCCCTTCATATCAAAGTGGCTGCTAGGTAGGGAGCAGGAACCAGAGGCTCCGGGTAAGACCCCAAAGGCAAGGACTCTCCAGAGCTTCATGGGCTCTGAGTGGGAGGCAGGGCCCTTCGCGGTGGTAAAAATTCCTAAAGACTGCACTTGTGGGGAAGGAGAGGTTGGAGCTGAAGACACTGTGAAGTTTGGCAGGCTTAGTGTGAGCTGGCAAACAGCAGCCCAGCCCATAGTGGCACATGGTCCCAAGAGGACCACAGGAACACAGGCCATGCTGAGGCTAGTAAAGCAGAGGGCTGAAAATCTAGTGAATGACTAGAGGGACTGCCCCTGGGGCCACCCTTTAAGGATGGTCAGAGAACCCCTACAGGTGTGCAGAAGCCAGGCCCAAACAGAGAAGCTGAAATCCCAAGCAGACAAGCCTCTGATCAGGTAGGCCTGTGCTCATAGAAACAATTTGAAAACAGTAAGTTACCAAAGGAAGGAGTTAGAGATTAAGAAGAAAATATTTTCTGTGTTAAAAAATGAAAAACACAGTGAGCTCAAGGAAAAACATAAGAGGGCATCTGGAGCCCACATAGTTTCATTATCAGCATACAAATAAATAATCCTATGTTTAGAGATGACTGTCATTTTATATATGCTCTTTAAGATCAGATTAAAGTAGACTTAAATAAGGACTAAAAGATGGGATGCTAGGTTACAGGCCACGGAACAAAGATCAGGGGATTTAACATGAGAAAAATCCACAAAAGCTTGAAGAACTAGAATGGCAACTCACAGAGATGCGATATTCTGAATTAAGAGTACAGTCTATTTGAGGCCACCTTAGAGCAATGTCATACAATAGCTATGTGCTTCATTTTGTAGAGTTTGAACATTTAAAATATGTATATATGCTGATATATCATATAACTGATACTCACAATTCCAATGGGTTTTGCCTTGAATTCTGAAAAGGACGATTCTGAGATCGCGCACATTTATAAATGATGGCTATTTTGGAGTTATCTTTGCAGATTGAAGCTTATGATGCCCCAGCATATGTATACAGTAGACTGTAACACTTTTTTAGACATTATGGCATAAAACATGTTACAGATATATCTTACAACCCTACAGGTCAGGCATTGTAAAAGGATCTAGCTATGCTTTAAAGGAGATGCTCATAAAACAGAAGATATAGGCTCTCCCAAAGATAGATTAAATGATGCTATTGAATTTAAAAAATTTAAGTGTCAATGAGACACATAGCACAGCTGCTGAAAAGCACGGGATTTTAGAAAGGACTGTGGAATTCAGCCTGCCTGTATATGTATTGACCTCAGAATGGAAGTGTATATGTACTGACCTCAGAATGGAAGTGTATATGTACTGACCTCAGAATGGAAGTGTATATGTACTGACCTCAGAATGGAAGTGTATATGTACTGACCTCAGAATGGAAGTGTGTATGTACTGACCTCAGAATGGAAGTGTATATGTACTGACCTCAGAATGGAAGTGTGTTGCATTAGAGAAGAGGTTTTGTCTTTGTTTCAACAGCAGATAAAAAGCTATGGATTCTATTAAAATTAATAAAGATCAGATTTGACTGGGGGAGAACCTGAACATTCTGGCTGTAGACATGAAGAAAGAAACTAAGAACAAAGCAGGTGGTAAATGCTGATCCCTCTACATGGGACCAGTTCTAAGGCTGGCTGAGAAATACCTCTACATGGCCAATAAATCTTGTTGCCCAGAGAGTCTTCAGGAACTATTATTACAGAGAGGAAACAAAGTAAAGGGAGTTAGATTCAGAGACCTCTTTCTCTTTTTTTCCTCTATCTTTCTTTCCCTCCTACCTAGTGTTACAGGAAGAGGTAGGGAGAAGGGATGAAAAGAAAAAAGGGGTGTAAGGAAAGAAAGGATTACTGAAGCAGATTACTGAATCTACTTTTAGATTAAATAGCATTAACAAGACAAAATATTTTATATTTCATATGGATTCTGTATACTGATACAAATTTAAGGTTATTTTTGCTACAAATACTGTATATATGTTTTAACTCATTAAAGGTATTGTACCTATGCAACTTATTTGAAAATGCAATGTGAAGTGCTAGTCCTTTTGTAAGCGGTTATTGCAAATAATTGAGGACCTGCTCTCACTCTCTCCTCCTCGCCTCTCCCTGCCTCCTGCCCCTTGCTCCCCTCCCTCCCCATCCCCTTCCCCAGCTCTCTTGGTCATGGCTGGCCTCTACTTCTCAACTCTCTCCTTCTCTCTGCCTCTACTATTCTCTTACCTCCCCTCCCCATGGCCTAAATAAACTCTATTCTATACTAAAAAAAATAAAGAAATACAACTTAGTAGTCAGTCAAACTTATAGTCATGTTAGGTACTAGTTTAGTTTATTACAAAAATAAGCTTTCGTTAGCCTCCTATAGAGTTTTCAAAGTTGAACAGATAGTAACTAGCTAGAAACAAGCAACATTTCCTATTCAGATATATTACAGATAATGATCTTCAAAAAACCTCAGAGATCTACAGAATATGGAACTTAAGATGTTTTATTAATAAAGGCTTTTCACGATAGTGAAACATGACTCTTCCTGGCAGCACCCCATTCTACTTCAAAGAAGAAGATGAGCATCAAAGACCCTTCATATGGAGTTTGCCTCAAATTTGGCAAGCTGCCACTGGGCAAGAACCTGCCCTTGTCATTTCTGCAGACAGCACGTTGTTCAAGCTGTGGGCAAGCAGAACATGGAAGAAGGCAAGACTTGCAAGGACAAGGTAGGCAAGTCTTTCATGATTCTTGCTTCATAGTTAGCATAGTTAGATAGTTTTCATAATTGTTCCTCCTGTGTATTTTACTAATGTAAGAGAAAGAGCCTATGTTGGGACAGAAGATCAAAGATGGATGCTCCCATGTAGCAGCGGAACCTTGGGTGTCTGTCCAGGCAGCCAGCTGTCTGTCATTTCTATAGTTTTGGAAGCTGCTTGCTTCCAAATTTTAATTTCCTGTTTACTCAAGTAATTTTTATTCAGTTTCAGGTCTCTCATGGGGTTGAAGACTAGATAGTTATAGTCTCATAACTAAGCTTAAGTTGTTTAGGATTCAATATTTATAGGTTGGTAAATGCAAGTTATGATAGAAAGTGATTTAAGTGCAGAACTTTGAACTCATCAAGACAGGATAGATAATAGAGTACTTTCTCCAAGGTTGCTAAATACAAATGAACTGGACATTGTGAATGTGTAATTTTACCTGATAGTTTTCATAATTGTTCCTCCTGTGCATTTTACTAATGTATTGGACTAAAAGAGAGATATCTTACTTCAGCCTCCCACAGGTGTGATCCACCTCTCCCAGATGATCATACAATGTCTCCCCCTTTTTGGTTTTGTTTTATCTCTGAGAGATGATCTCACTCTACAGGCCAGGCAGGCTTCAAACTGCAGCACTTCCTCCTGAGTGCTGGGAGCATAGTTGTGAGCCGCCCCACCCAGCTCCATAGAACCTTCCTTAAGGAGACCCTCTCCGCAGCAGCTTTAGTATCTGTACTGAGCTCTTGTTCCTCAGTGTTTCCTAAGGGATGGTACAGGGAATGCCTGAATCTAATTTACTTTGTCAAGCTGGAACTCTGAAAATGCAGATTAACAGACCTGACAGATCCGGCTCCCAAGGAGGATAAGGGATGGAACTGGAAAAGCCTAGGACTCTACAATACCTCAGAGTAATACTCTAAGTTTGACCTTCACTGCTCCTAAAGACGGCTTCCACACAATCATCTTTCACACACAGGAGGCCATTCTTCCTAGGATTTATTTGCCTTCCATATCCTCATCCACTTACCTAGTTCTCTTTCCCATCTGTCTTATACAAGTGCCTGCAATTCCAGCATTACAGCCAGTGACCATGCCCCTTCAGTCTTCTGCTAGGAAAACTACCCTTGGCTGGATCTTCTGCTTTGTTTGTTTGGGTAGCCCTGGCTGTCCTGGAACTCACTCTGTAGACCAGGCTGACCTAGAACTCAGAAATCCCCTGCCTCTGCCTCCCAAGTGCTGGGATTAAAGGCATGCGCCACCACTGCCCGGCGACTAAATTTTTTCAGACTTAAGTATTGCCTCCCTTGTGCTGACTTTCCTGAGGGTACAATGCTAAATCTCACTATCAATACACTTTCCAGCAATGCCATATTGGCCTATGGAGCAGTGGTAGACACCGGGGAAAAGGGAGATTGTGCTGGCTAGTTTTATGACAACTTAACACAAGCTAGTAACACAAGAGTCCTTTGGGAAGAGGGAAACTCAATTGAGAAGCCATCCCCAGCACCACCACCAGACAGGCCACTGGGCAAGCCTATGGGGCATTTTCTTAATTAGTGACCGATGTGGGAGGGCCCAGTAAAACTGGGTGGTTCTACCCTTGGGCAGGTGGTTCTAGGTATATAAGCACCTGAGAGAACCATGGAGAGCAAGCTAGCAAGCAACATTTCTCCATGGCCTCTGTGTCAGCTCCTGCCTCCAGGTTCCCACCCTGACTGGCTTTAATGATACACTGGGATGTGGGTGTGGAAGTGAGATGAACCCTTTATCTTCAAGTTGCTTTTGCTCATTTCATCCCAGCACTAGAAACCCTACCTAAAACAAGTGCTTACTGACTGTACAAAGTAGAAGGGCAGAAGGGCCCTCAGCACTGTCCCAACACCTGAACACCACCAACAGACACGCAAGCACGGAAGTGGAACAGCTCCAAGATCCTCAGCCCTAGACAACCACAGGCAACTGGGAAATGCCGAGAGCAAGAGAAACCGTTTTCCCCAAAGATGAGCACCTCAATTCATTATCAGTGGTCAGCCCTGAAATCATATACATACAAGTAACATTAAATGTACTAGTCAGGTTGTATTTATGTATATAACAATAAGTAAAGAAAAAAAGGCCATGAATTTGAGAGAGAACAAGGGAGATGCATTGAGAGGCTGGAGGGAAGAAAGAGAATGGGGGAAATTATGTAATTATATTTTCAAAAGCTAACATATATATGTGTATATAAATAAAAACTAACATATATATAAAGTAGCAGTGGGCCTGGAGTGATGGGTCTGCAGTTATGAGCGCTTGTGACTCTCACAAAGGACCAGGGTTCAATTCCCAGTGCCCATACAGTGGTTCATCGCCATCTGTAACTCTAGCTCCGGGGGATCCAATGTCCTCTTCTGACCCCATAGGCAGTAGGCGCACATGCAGTGCACACACAAACACACAGGTAAAACAATCACAAACCCCAAAATGAGTAACCCTGAAACAGCAATAACAATAGTAACAGCATACAAAGGAAACGAGGATGTCTTCAACCAACACTTGGCAAATACTACTTTCTCCCGGGTTCTACTGAAGAGCATGAGACAGACAAGCTTTGAAATCAGACAACTTGGGACTAAATCTGAAGTAATATTGGTACACACTTATGTGACTGCTGTCAAGTTAGCTGCTTTAAGTCTCAATCTGTTAAATTGAGGTAATGACTTCCTCGGGATTGTGTGCGGGACACTAGTGTAGTGTCTACTGAAAGACTTAGAAATTGTAAGGAATTTCTCTCTTTCTGACTCTGGAAAGGCGATACCCCAAATCACTTATGAGAACCNGAAGTAATATTGGTACACACTTATGTGACTGCTGTCAAGTTAGCTGCTTTAAGTCTCAATCTGTTAAATTGAGGTAATGACTTCCTCGGGATTGTGTGCGGGACACTAGTGTAGTGTCTACTGAAAGACTTAGAAATTGTAAGGAATTTCTCTCTTTCTGACTCTGGAAAGGCGATACCCCAAATCACTTATGAGAACCGGTCTTGATGCAAATTGCAAGAGGACTTTATTTATCAGCTAGCTGAGGACGAGGGACTGGGGAGCTCAACCCAGAGCAGCAACAGTAGGGGGCTTTTAAGGAAAAAGTGAGAAGTTGGGAGGAGTTGGGAGGAGTTAGGCTTCAGCTCTTCTCTGGGCAGGGGGGTGGGGTAGCCTTGCTGAAGGAACAAAGAGAGGGAGTGAGCTGTCCTTGGAGTTATCTCTGGGTCTCTGACACAGTCAGGCTAGGTCTTCTTGCTAACAAAGAGCTTCTCACTGGCTGCATTCTCAGAGATTGGGAAACAGGCCTTGGGGGAGCATTCAAAGACTGTACATTTCAGGGGGAAACACTTTGGGGGTCTTTCACTACTATAGATGTGAGTACTGAACAGGCGAGAGGAAGGCATGGACAGAACAGCACAGCAACCTGAGAGGCCAGTGGGACCGGGCTATGCACACTCTCCAAAAATAACCGGAGTATCGCATGGGCCTTGTGGCTGCCAATCTGTTGACAGTGTTTTCCTTTATAATCTGCACTTGCTACTTACTACATTGTTTTTTTAATAGTTTTCTTGCTATTTTTGCAATTTTGTGTGAGTCCTTAATTCAATCACTTGAATAAGAGGTCAAGTACCTGGAAACACCTGATTCAGACAGACCCACACCACCCAACACACTGCTATTCATAGTATCAAACCAAAACAAATGAATCAGGGAGAGAACTATTATCAACCTTATCAGCCAATTAGGTTATAAAGGTCTCTAAGTGTGGTCCAAGTCCTCTAAATTTGCATGCTTTAGGACAGTATAAAAGGTAAAACGAAGACCGGTTAGTACTGCACCCTCAGTAAATGGATCCAACTTTGAAGCAGGACACAGGAGGTGTGTCCTCCCAGAAATGCACCAGTGTGAACCTGTCGTGAGTTTAAGGGACTTTATAGACCAAATTCTAGAGTTTTATGTATGCACCACACATCGTCAACACGGAAAGAGCAAAGAAGTGGCAAAAGCACGCAGATTCGGGTTTCAGTCACCACTGCTTCAACCACCGAGCGCATACAGGTTCTCACCCGCTTCTTTTCCTCCACTTCCTGCACGCACTTCACCCTCCAGCGGTCAATCTCCTGCTCCCGTTCCGTGGCCTGCGCGGCCTCCGCCTCCCGCTCAGCCTCCCGATCCCGGGCTCTCTCACGAAGCCGCAGCCGGCGGCGCCGGACCCTCTCCAGCCTCCGTCGCGCCTCGCCCACATAGGCGGCCTGGGCCAGCGGCTGCAGCCGCTCGGCTAGCTCCGCTCGCAGTGGCGCCGCCTGAGCATGCAGGGAGGCCCAAGCCGCTCCGTCGGCCTCAGCCTCGCGCAGGGACTGCCCCAAGCTGCGTAGCCGCCGCACCAAACGCAAAGCGGAACGCAACCGCGCGCGGACTTCGCCCAGGCTAGGCCCAGCGGGTGTGCGCGGGGTCCGGAGGCCGCCGGGCCGTCGGGGGTTCCCGAACACCGCCTCCAGCCACTGCCGATCACGCAGGCGCTGCAGGGCCGCGTCTCCGAGCACGTCGGGCGGCGGCGGCGGCGGCGCCTCGGCCCAGCGCGGGCTCCAGGACGGCCCGGGACCTGGAGGCGGTGGCCGTGGACGCTCGACGGCGTCGGGCCCCGGGAAGGGGCGGCACTGCGGCGGCGGCGGCGGCAGCGGTGGGGGTGGCACCGGGAAGAAGGCGCCGCCAACGCCACCGCCGCCGCCGCGGGAGGCCTCGGCTGGTGCGCGAGGCTGCAGAGCCAGCGGAGGCTGGAGGAAGGGGGCGGATGCCCCAGGGAAGGGGCCGGGTCGCTGGGGAAGGGGCGGCGGGAAAGCCGGAGAGGGCATCGGCGGGGGCGGACAGCCGAATGGAGCGGAAGGCGATGGCTGCGGGGGCGGCGGTCCCTGACGGCTCTGGGCGAAAAAAGGTGGCAGAGCCATGTCGGTGGTACAGCGGTTGCGAGCAGTGACAGTAATCGGTGAACTTCTTTATCCGGGTTCAAGGAGGAAGTGACGTATATAATGCGCGACCGGCGCTTGACTCACTTCCCGGAAGCGAGGCGTAGTGCAGGACCTTGGTTTGTTGTGCCAGGAAGCGTGAACCCCTCAAACCACCAAGGATCCGTCTACGATGTAATAGCATTAGGGTTTATTACAAGCTCGGGCTCGGAAGATGGAGGCTGGTCCCAAAATGGAGTAGGTTTGGCCTCTCCAATTCAGTCTTGAATTCAGAAATCCTGACGATTTTGAACGTTCTAGAGGAACTAGAGACACGGCCTGAAGCTCCGGCTAAGATCTGAAAGACAAGCCGGGTGTGGTGGCGCACGCCTTTTAATCCCAGCAGTCGGGAGGCAGAGGCAGGCGGTGCGGATTTGGCTGAGGTCTGGCTGTTTCTGCTAGGTTGTGCCAACGCTGCTGATTCCTGTTTGCCATTCTGACACTACTGAACTGGACTGCTTGTATATTCGAAGCGTTTGCCAGTGGATTGAGCTGCTGTGGCTGATTCCTGTATAGTGAACTGAAAAGGTAGATTGGATTTGCTCCAAATAACAATTTCTAAATAGGCCCACTTCTCCCATATCCTAATAACCTTTCTTTTCCACTACCTCTAGTGGGTAGTAGGTTAGCAGGGAGGCTAAAACATTTAAGAACTCTTATTAAAAGGTTTTTTGGTCGGGCGTGGTGGCGCACGCCTTTAATCCCAGCACTCCGGAGGCAGAGGCAGGCGGATTTCTGAGTTCGAGGCCAGCCTGGTCTACAAAGTGAGTTCCAGGACAGCCAGGGCTAGACAGAGAAACCCTGTCTCGAAAAACCAAAAAAAAAAAAAAAAGGTTTTTTGACTTACGCCAGGGCCAAAATGTGGGAGTGGGTGGGTAGGGGAGCAGGGCGGGGAGGGGGAGGGTATAGGGAACTTACTGGATAACACTTGAAATGTAAATGAAGAAAATATCTAATAAAAATTGGAAAAAAAGGTTTTTTAAAAAATCAAGGCATACACTGAGCCGTTTCTTCAGCACAACTTTTTAAACATAGGGACAACTAAATATATGAAGTACTATAGTAGCTGCTGGCTGAAATTAACAAAGTTTGATTTTTTTACCTTAGTAAAACTATGGTGTAGCTAGAAAGATGCAGGTAAGCTTGGGAGGTGTACTAGAGGAAAGAATATTAAACAGTGCCTGGCTGTTGTTACAATGACTCACAAGTTAAAAGACAGAGACTCACAAAAGAACTCACTTGATATGCACTCACTGATAAGTGGATATTAACCCAGAAACCTAGAATACCCATGATACAATTTGCAAAACACAAGAAAATCAAGAAGGAAGACCAACTCGTGGATACTTCATTCCTCCCTAGAATAGGGAACAAAATACCCATGGAAGGAGTTACAGAGACACAGTTTGGAGCTAAGATGAAAGGATGGACCATCCAGAGGCTACCCCACCCAGGGGTCCATCCCATAATCAGCCACCAAACGTGGACACTATTGCATATGCCAGCAAGATTTTGCTCTCTTGTGAGGCTATACCAATGACTGGCAAATCAGAAGTGGATGTTCACAGTCTTCTATAGGATGGAACACAGGGCCTCCAAAGGAGGAGCTAGAGGAAGTACCCAAGGAGCTGAAGGAATCTGCAGCCCTAAAGGTGGAACAACAATATGAACTAACCAGTACCCCCAGAGCTTGTGTCTCTAGCAGTATATGTAGCAGAAGATGGCCTAGTCGGCCATCATTGAGAAGAGAGGCCCCTTAGTCTAGCTAGCAAACTTTATATGCCCCAGTACAGGGGAACACCAGTGCCAAGAAGTGGGAGTGGGTGGGTAGGGGAGCAGGGGCGGGTATAGGGGACTTTTGGGATAGCATTTGAAATGTAATGAAGAAAATATTTTTAAAAAGAGAGTCAGAGACACTAACAAAATGATTACAGACTTTCAAGTTACATGTGGATTGTTTCAGTTTTGGTAACAAGTACTGTTCATTTTAAAGATTGATGAAGAAGGTAGAGTCACAGAGGGCCGGGTTTGAGTTCAATGTTTCAGCTGATGAGTGACAGGCATCTTAAGAGCGATTTTTCCCCCCCAAAGTGGAGTCACCTGTTCTTGCCACTGTTGTCACTGTCCAGAGAGATACCGAAGCATGGGATGACTTTTGACTGCTTCTCTTTCTTCCTGGTTCCCAGGCCCTCCCATCAGTGCCAGCTGCTACAATCCCCACACTAGACAATCCCCACACTAGACCCTCACATCCCCTGGTGAAGGGGCTGAGTCCCAGTCCCATTGAGCCCAAGGATCCTGCAGGGTCACCATTTGTAGCAAGACAAGGAACAGGAGGAGGTAATGATATTTGGTGGTGTTTTTTTCCTCCAGTGAAACAGCAGTAACTGATGATGTAAAAGAACAAAATCCAGACTCATAGCAGAGGATACAATGTTTACAGCACCTTCCAGAGCCAGGAGCCAGGATTTAACTTGGAACGCTTAGACCAAAAAAACAAGGTGATTGCCTCCCAAAAATGCTGTTTTATCTACTAATGTTGTCTGCTTTTTTTTTTTTTAAAGATTTATTTATTGTTCTACGTAAGTACACTGTAGCTGTCTTCAGACACACCAGAAGGGCATCAGATCTCCTTAAAGATGGTTGTGGGCCACCATGTGGTTGCTCATGACCTTTGGAAGAGCAGTCAGTGCTCTTACCTGCTGAGCCATCTTGCCATCCCTTGTCTACTTATTTATGAGAAAACAATAACTTATGGGAAATCAGTGAAAGGACGCAAGACCAAAAGGCTGTGATTTGAAAGAGGAAGGTGGAAGGCATAGTTATATCACTCTAGTCACTACAGCATGGCTGCCAGTCCTTAGGCCCACTGATCTAATGGTAGAGGTCAGTCCTTAAAGAATATTTGCATTGCCCATATACCTCTTCACAGCAACTCAATTCCCATCAACAGTGATTATGAAACTTATGCACCAGCAGATGGTTTGTGGAATAATCTTTAACATCTGGGAATTAGACAGGAGATTAATATTGTGGATATCAAGCCAGCCAATATGGAAAAGCTTGGGTGATTACAGGAGCAGAATTTCATTCCAGCAGCTGTAACACATCTGTGCACAACAGCAGAAAAGAAACCACTGGGTTATATGAAATAAAGCCATGTATGATTTGTGACATGCGTTCTAAACTGTTTGAAAAACTCAAGAACCCAGCAACTGTTGTAACCCCCAAATTACTGATACTAGAGACTTCAGTGTTGTACAGTTTGCCTCTGTGTTCCCCGACAGAGGTTCCTCCCCACCCCCACCCCCCACAGCAAGCAGGATATGCAGACAGCTGGTGAGCTTCATGTCACCAGTGGCCCACAAACTGGCCACTCTGCTCTTGTCTCTTAAGGTTAAGTCAGGGATTGGCAGAGATATTGGGGACTAATTGGAAGCCTCATCATGTGTACTGTCCCCAGAGCTCAGGGCAGGTAAAGGATAAACAGAAGCCCTACAAGAGACCTTGACAAAATTGACCTTGGAAACCGGCATGGACTGGTTTGTACCCCTCTCCTTGACCCTGAACACCCCCTACCACTTAACCGGACCCCTTTTGAGATCTTGCATGAGATACCCACTCCCTTGACCCTGGCTCTCAATCCCCCCAGGGTGACTTACAACTGACAAGGATCTTATGGCTCCCCACCTGGAATTGTGGCCTACCTAGACTTAGTTCCCTGTATAACGCAGGTACCCCAGAAGTTCCACACAAGTACCAAGTTGGAAATTGGGTATATGTTAAGAGTGTTGTGCCGAACACTCAGAAGCAAAGTGGAGAGGGCCGTTCCTGGTGTTGCTGACCACCCAACCTCCATTAAAGTGGATGGAGGAACTGCCTAGGTTCACATCAGATCCTGTGCCTGATGCCAACTAGATGGCAGCCAGACACCCAAGCAACCCCCTTCTGCAAGGCCAGAGAAGCCACAAGACAGCTATGGTGTATCTTCCAGTGCTGAGCCTCAGCATCACCACGGTGACTTGGCAG
Organism: Mus minutoides; assembly: GCA_902729485.2. Lineage (NCBI taxonomy): Eukaryota > Metazoa > Chordata > Mammalia > Rodentia > Muridae > Mus > Mus minutoides. The sequence continues at coordinate 11,505 of CACVCL010019910.1, read as the reverse complement.
GTGCTCTCAGCTACTGGGGGTGGGGCTTGGTCCACTACCCGAGTTTATTTGGTGGCTGGACCCTATCTTTGAACTCCGTGATTAAGTGATGGGCCTTGACTTCTGGGGTGTTGCTGTCCTGGAGATACAGGGGGAAGGAGTGCCTGAATTTGGGGGACAGAGGACTTGTAAATCTAGACTGCAACCCAGAAGTGGCCTTGGAGGGTGGGGCTTAGGGTATGGACACCCAAAGTTGAAAAATGTCCTGCAAGAAATCCCTGAGATAAGAGAAGCCAGCAGTAGGCCCATCAGTGTAAGGGGACCAACCATTTCTTCTATGCTACCTGGGGATGTGAAACATTGGGAAACACATACTGGAGACCATTCTGGGAGTAGTTAAAGATTCAATGGCCAGCCAGGATGAGAAAAGGGTTAGCCAAATGAGAGAGAGAGAGAGAAATATGAGAGAGAAATATGAACAGAGTTAGGGCTGGTTTGAATCTTAGTTTATTTAACTCCTCCTCTTGATTAACCACCCTCATATCCACCTTGTTAAGACCCCTAATTGTTTTTCTGCTATTGTCACAGTCACTGATAGTGATAAGATCCCGGTTAATACAGACAAGCCTATAGAGTCCAAGACTAGCCTCTAGAGTCACCAGCAACTGTTGTAACCCCCAAATTACTGATACTAGAGACTTCAGTGCTGTATAGTTTGCCTCTGTGTTCCTCACCAGAGGCTCCCGTAGAAAGCTGGTTTCTGTGCCGTGTCCTCCTGCAGCGGCCCCTCCAGCCCCTCCAGCCCCTCTCCGATCATTAGAATGGCACCACCTCTATCTCCAAAAACCAACACCCAATACTCCCGATAAGTCTCCAGGTGCCTGTCCTTGAGACCTTAGAGAAATAACCTCAAGGGATGCCATGGAAAAAGTAAAAGGTAAACAGGTCAGGTCAGACAGTTATGACTGGCCATAAAATTAGTCCTTGAACAGATACCAATTAACCCCCCTCCTGCTTCAGTACTATTCCACCCTCTACGCCCCTTTTCTGTGAACATTCACACTATTCCTAACTATACTGTATATAAACCCAATGTTTTCTGGACTTGGGGTTGCTTGCCAGCATTCATGCAGTGAGTGCTAGGTGGGCAAAGTGAGTTTGAACTTGAAAATAAAAGACTCTTTTGTGAGTTGCAGCATACCTTGCAATTCTCGGGCTCATCTGGGTTTTCCGTGAACTCAGGGCACAACAAAACAAGCTATTTTACTCTGAAACTGTATCCTATATTTCTGGTGTAAAATTCAGCCACAGGGATATTGACAACAGTGTCAGTCAGAATTTGGAACAGAATGAAAAAACAGGCCTATGGAGACATATCAAGTACATGTATGCCTCAGAAGCAAATTTTTTTTATTTTTATTTTTTTATTTTTATTTTTTTTATTTTTATTTTTTTTTGAGACAGGGTTTCTCTGTATAGCCTGGCTGTCCTGGAACTCACTTTGTAGACCAGGCTGGCCTTGAACTCAGAAATCCTCCTGCCTCTGCCTCCCAAGTGCTGGGATTAAAGGTGTGCGCCACCACGCCCGGCTAGAAGCAAATTTTGAACACGGTATAACAACTACATATGTGACACACTTGCATTTTAGAGAAGGGATCTGACAGTGCTGTCTTCACTGGATTGTACAATGATTTCTTCAGAATGAAGAAACACAAAAGCAAGATGTAACTCTAGAAGTATCCCAAGGAAACAGTAAGTAGCCAGGTGATTATCACATTTGCCTTTGATCCCAGCACCCAGGAGACAGGAGCAGGCAGATCTGTGAGTTCAAGGACAGCCTGGTCTACAATGTGAATTTCAGGACAGCCAGAGCTACAGTGAAATCATGTCTTTAAACAAAGAAAAGTTTATTATCATCTCCATTTTCAAAGAAAGAATCGGGCCCAGAGAAAAACCCTAAGCTTTGTATAGCATTGAAGACACGTGACGTCTATGCCAGTGGCGAGTGAGGGTGAGGTAAGTGTGGCAGCCTAGACTTTAAAAGGAAATCCTTCACACAGCCTGGCATCCCAAGGAAACGCCATTGCTGCATTGACCATAATCTAAACATATTTCAACACCAAGTAAACTAACCTGGCGTTCCATGCAGGAGTCACCTCCTACTTAGCAAGACAGTGAAACCTAGCTCTGCCTGTAACAGAGCAGTCCACTGTGGCAGCCCCTTTCTTTTCTTTTTCTTTTTTTTTTCTTTCTGGTTTTTCGAGACAGGGTTTCTCTGTATAGTCCTGGCTGTCCTAGAACTCACTCTGTAGACCAGACTCAGAAATCCACCTGCCTCTGCCTCCCAAGAGCTGGGATTAAAGGTGTGTGCCACTACACCCGGCGGCACACCTTTTCAATATAACACTAAGATGTTCTACAATGCACTTGATAGCCAAATAGAGAAAGCAGTGTGGACGCTTTATGTCTCACCCCTAAGTCTTAGTTCTGCAGTATAATACAAAGTCATTTATATGCCAATGAGGACACTGACTAATGGTTGTATAGAGTTAAAAACAGATATCCAGCACCAAAAGACCAAACCAAACAAAACAAAAACAAAAACAAATTCAGGACTTTAGAAAAAGTACACACTATTAAGATATTTTATTTAGTCTAGCACATGGCTGATAGCAAGCTATGTACGATTAGTTGCCTATGGTCTTCTAAATCAGACTATTAATCCCATTTACTCACTGATGGTGATAAAAAATGGTTCAGAGATGCACATCAGACAATTATCAAGGGAAAGGCAGACAGTGATAACATGGTACAATGATACCATGGTCGACCCTTGGTCAATGAGAGGTGATCGTCTCTTCTGGCCTTATATTTATACAGCAGTTTTACACCCAAAAGTTCCATAAGAAGTTCCATAAGAATGAATAAATTTTTGATGGACTAGGTTAAAAATTTTACTTTTAAGTTTATAAAGGTTCCTTACACCCATCTAAAAGGTAACACTAAACAATGGGATCCCAATATTCAACTTTAAAGATTTTATTTTCTCATCTTTAGAGTAACATTATTGTAAAGTTATTGCAACATCTGCATTGCTTAAGAGAATTCCTAAGAATTTTGTTAAAGCATATTTTTAAAAAACAGAACTAAAATAATGTACATTTTTATCTCTAAACATTGTGTTATTAAAGTCCATATACTGTCTTCTGTATAAATCATTGTGATGTTACAGTAATATACATGATCCGATTCTTATCTTAAAGGCTTTTGACCATGTATGATATCCGAAATAGATTCAATGCCTTTAATGCCAGACTGTGGAAACTGTTATGACCCTAAAGAACAGGGAAAGCTGTGTGCAGGTGAGAGTCTGATGGTTTAGCTGTTTGCAGCATCCGCTTGACGAGGCCATCCGTCCTCCTCCACTCCAGAGTCATAGTCCTCCTCAGGGGACTCTTTCGATGGAGCCCTGTAATCAAAAGCCATGTTTGTTTTTTAATAAAATTGGACTCAGAATAGTAAACTAGACTTCATAGCTAAATAAGCCCCAAAACAAATAAAAAAATTTAATATTAGCATTGCTTAGTGGTGAAATATGGGATTTAGTTATAGAAGAGTCCAGTGATTTCCCTAAAGAAGCTAGGGCTGAAACTGCAAATCATGAACCAAATCTAGCCCAGTGTCTGCTTTTGTAAACAAGATTCCTTGGGATACTGAAATCCTCATCCATTTATATGTTGCCTATGGCTGCTTCTGTGCTGGGAGCAGTTTTGAGCAGTTGCTGTATAGACAGCATGGCTCTGAAGCATTTATATGAGAAAGTTTGCTGATTCCTACAATAAAGAAAGCAATAACTGTCAAATTTGTCATCTGTTATGATATTGAAGAAAACAACTTTGTAAACAAAGTTGTTTTTATGAATGCCATTAAGAAGAGCTGACTGGAGCAGGGCATGGTGGTGCACGCCTTTGATCCCAGCACTAGGGAGGCAGAGGCAGGTGGATTTCTGAGTTGGAGGCCAGCCTGGTCTACAGAGTGAGTTCCAGGACAGCCAGGGCTATACAGAGAAACCGTCTCGAAAAAAACAAAAACAAACAAACAAAAAAGAAGAGCTGACTGTGCTGGTGCACACCAGTAATCCCAGCATTTAGGAGTTCAAGATACTTAGTGCCTCCAAGACCAACATATATTCCAAAAAGAGGCAAGCCACAAAAAAAGTTATCCAATACCGGGCATGGTGGCACATGCCTTTAATCCCAGCACTCGGGAGGCAGAGGCAGGAGGATTTCTGAGTTTGAGGCCAGCCTGGTCTACAAAGTGAGTTCCAGGACAGCCAGGGCTATACAGAGAAACCCTATCTCAAAAATAAATAAATAAATAAATAAATAAACAAACAAACAAAAGTTATCCATCAATTAGAAAATTTGCATCAAAATTCATTTTAATCTCTGTAATCTGTTCCCTGTTCTCCCCAACCCACACCCACCCCTCTTGGGGTTTCTCTTGTGTATCCCTGGCTGTAGTTAGGCCTGCCTCTGCCTCCTTGGTTTTGTTTTGAGACAATGTCTCATAGTCCAGCTTGGCCTCAAAGTAGCTGAAGATAGCCATGAACTCCTGAACCTTTTGCAGGTATTTCCCTTCCCACACAAATGGGTGTAGGTTGGGTGTAGTTTTAAATACACTCTGCCTTTGCAGTAGCCCCTCCCAGCTCCTTTTTGTTCCTCCTGCTTAGCTCCAGGATCAGCTCCTCCACCAGCCCTGACCCCGGCTTCTCTTTTCTACCTGCTCTTGCTTCTGCAAGGGTCGTGCTACCAACCCACTCTTAAGACCCTTGAATCCTTGGATAAAACACGAACACACTGCTCCATTACTTTTAGAACTTGCCTCTAGGCACAATGACTGGGCACAGATACCTCCTGCCTGGGAATCTGTGCCCTCATCAATTTACTATCCCCGTCTCTTCCTCCTCCTAAAGTTAGTAGTTTGCACCAGCTAGCCCAGCCCTCCCAGCATCCTTGGCTTCCGCCCACCCACAGCAAAGGCTGCAGGCCCTGGTTGCCCTGGTTGCCCCGGGACCTTGCATGACTGCTTGCTTTCTTCTCGTTCCAAAGCAGGGCAGAAAAGTTCCTCTTTCTCTCCAGGGACCCAGAAGTCCCACCTGGATCCTCTACTCAGCATTGCTCTCCATCCCCTCCCCCACCTTCTTTATTGGCAAATCAAGAACCAATTGGGGAACAAGACCTTAGCAACAGAACCTTTTCTGTTTTTCTTTTCTTTCTGAACCCTTACACCTCACCTTCTGTCCAATTAAAAAAACAAAACTTTTTTTCAATCTCCCTTCTACCTTAAAAACCTCTGCTTACTGTATAAGCCTGTTCTCAGGCTTCTAATCTGTCATGCCAGGAATACTGAACCCAGAATTATGGTGGATCCCACATTCAAAGAATTTGATTAATTCTGCAAGGCTTCTTTCTTCATTCAATCTATCCTTTTCTTTTCACTTATTTTATTTATATGAGTACACTGTAGCTGTCAGAAAAGCCAGAAGAGGGTATCATATCCCATTACAGATGGTTGTGAGCCACCATGTGGTTGCTGGGAATTGAACTTAGGACCTCTGCAAAAGCAGTCAGTGCTCTTAACCACTGAGCCATCTCTCCAACCCCCTAATCTATCCTTTATCTGCTGTTAGAGGCAGCAGCCTTTCTCTGCCTTCTTTCAGTTCACAGCAGGGGATTCCAACATCCATAAGCTGAGGCTCTTCTGAGTTTCTTTGTTTAAGGTTCCTGAGCTGGTGCCAAGTAACTCATTTCTCTCGCTGAGAAACCAATTTTTCCCTCTTCCTAGACTGTATCACTGTGAGTGCGTGATCAATCCAAGAATTCCTAAAATAATAGTGGATTCTTGTCTACCACTCAGACACCATCATTCTAAATGGAGCTGTCTGTGTGTTATATCTATCTGTGGATACAAGGGTCTCAGAAGTGGTCCTCCAGGATCACTGGCAGGTAGAAAAGGAAGCTCAGAGTGGGCTGGTTGTGACCCATCCAGGAGCTAAGCAGGGTGGGACACAAAGGGAGCTGAGAGGGGCCAATAATGCATGGGAGCTTCTGGGCAAGGCGGTACACATAACAAGTGTGTGTCTCTTTTGTATACTGATAGTTGGAGAAAAAAAATAGAGGCTGTTTTGAAGATCAGTTTTCAAAATGACTCACAAAATTATTTTATAAAACCATATTAATTTTATCTTATAGAAAACTCATGAGATTATTACTTTCCTTACAAAAAAGAATTTCAATGACAGACCAATAAACTCAAGCAGTAGGGACCCTAACTTTGGTGCTATTCTGGCTTGAGAACATGCTTTACCGAATGTATCCTGGTTCCTTTTTGCCTTCTACTACTTCTTTGTCAACTTCCACACATACAATGTCAGAATTAGGAACTTCAAACATTGGTTCTAGTAACAGCTTTTCCTAAAGAAAAAAAGAGAAAAGGTAATAAATTAGGAGAAAAACCGAGTCCATAAAAATACTTCAATTTTGCCGGCGTGGTGGCGCATACCTTTAATCCCAGCACTCGGGAGGCAGAGGCAGGCAGATTTCTAAGTTCGAGGCCAGCCTGGTCTACAAAGTGAGTTCCAAGACAGCCAGGGCTACACAGAGAAACTCTGTCTCAATAAAACCAAAACTTCAATTTTAATCAGTGTAAAAGCTTTCACATTCCGTATGTAAAGCTTCTCATTACATACAGGTCATTTTATAAATAAGTCAATTGCCTATTGTTCTGTCAATCTAGGCAACAGAAGTACAAACTGTAGTTTCACACTCTGATGCTACCTCCAAAGTGTGCCTGGTCTTTTCTATGGCTAAGACAATTGAGTAATAGTCCTCACTTTTATGTCAATTAATCTTAAAATCACCTCTGCCCAGCTATTCAATTTCAAACTGTGATTTAAATGAGTATTTGCCTCAAGTGCAGCAGTAGGTCTTAGGAAAACTAAAACAACCAGTTTTTCCTCTAGGTAGGGGTTAAAGGAAATTGCTGACACATCAAATTTCCAAGAATGTCACCTGAATACCCGTTCTTCCAGTTTTCCTGTCTGTCCTAAGTAATACCTTACCACCAGAGCCTTACCAGTGTCAAGCTGCTTGTGGTAAATGCATAGTTACACAATTGAAATCATACTGAGATGAGCAGTGAAATGCTCACAGGGGAAGATAACTTGCTTTAGGAGCAGGCGGTGAAACAGAAATCAATGCCAGATCTGGAGAATAATTTTAAAAAAGAGTGGGTGGCACCAGGAAGCCCATGTCCTAAACCTAGGGTCTCTAAGAAAAAACTCATAGTACACTGAAGCATAGAGGCTAAATTGGGGATTTCAACAGGTCTGAGTCTGAGAAAGAGATTTGAACTTGGTAAAGTTCACATAGACCATGCTGGTTCAGATTCAGAGATCTGCCTAACTGCTTCTCGGCTGCTGGGAGGGATGTGCACTATCCCACTCGGCTGACTCACACTATGTATTTCATCTGTCATAGTATGTGTGCCCTTGGGTTGCAAACATCTTCAACTTTAAGACGAAAAGAGCCTTTTGTTTACAGTTTTGGGTTGTTTTTGTTTTCTTTCTTTTTTGAGTCTGTGTCACCGTATCTAGAATGAGGATTCCAATGGAAGCCTCGTACACATATATTTTAGTTCCAGTGTTCTAGCTATAGCTTTCAAAACAACCTGAATAACATTCAGTTCACACCACAGATATAAAGATAAATGAAAACATAAGCTAGTGCTTAGGGACCTTTCCTAATGCCACTGATCTACTAACCATTGAACACTACTATCTTTTCACAATCACAGAATTTTATTATACTAAATGGATCCAAAAACTATTTCATAGACAAACAAGTTCCAGAAAGTTAACTGAGATTCAGAAACAAGGTTAAGAGATTGAAGTTAGGCTGGCCTTGAACTCACAGTATTACTGAGAAGGCATGATTCTCCAGCTTGCACCTCATGAGAATTAACATTACAGACATGAGCCATCACATCTAGCTCTATGATGCTGGGTATAAAACTAAGAGCTTGTTGCATTCTAGCCAGCACTTTACCTACTGAGTGCCCTAGCCCAAATTGTGTGTGTGTGTGTGTGTGTGTGTGTGTGTGTGTGTGTTGTTTTACAAACACATTCACACTATTAAACCACTCTTACCAGTCACAAAATACCTTTTTCTGAAGCTGAAGCAAAATAAAATCTGTGTCTACCCTTTTCATCCTCCCAAAGGAAAAAAAAGGAAGAAATACATAGAAATAAAAAAGCTTTAGAGCAGATCTCTAGATAGAATTTCCGAAAGAAAACCAGAAAGTTTAATAGTCTCAAAAGACTCAAAGGGTATGAGGAGGAGATAGCTCAGTAAATAAATCACTCACTTGCAGATTTGAGAACCTGAGTTCCGATCCCCAGCAGCGACATAAAAGTTCAGTAGATTCTATAATCTTAGTGCTTGAGAAGCAGAGAAAGTGGAGCCCTAGAAGCTAACTAAAGCTGGAAAGCTCTAGGTTCAGCAGGAGACTAAGTCCAGTAAATACAGAGGAAAATGATTAAGGAAGACACCTGGTGGTACACCTAGTAATCCTAGCCCTTGTGAGGCAGAGTCAGACATCTCTGAGAGTTTGAGACCGCCTGGTCTACAGAGTAAGTTTCAGGATAGCCAGAGCTATGTAATGAAACCCTGTCTCAACACCTACCTAACCCCCAAAATGAAAACATCCAACATCAACCTCTGTCCTTCACGCATGTGCATCTGCATGCATGTGAACAAACATACAGACACATAGGTAGGTATGCTGGCAAATGCAAAACAAAACAACACATCTGGATCACTAAGAATCTGGGGAGTGAGGGCTGTTAATTTGGGGGGGGGGGTTCGAGACAGGGTTTCCCTGGGGTTGTTATTTTTTAACTCCATCTTACCATTATAGACCGAAGACCTCGTGCACCTGTTTTTCTTTCCAGGGCCAATCTAGCTATGGCTTTCAAAGCATCCTCTGTAACATTCAGTTCACACTACAGGGGTGAAAGAGAAATGAAAACTTAAGCACGTCCTTGGTGATCTTTTCTTAATATAGCTATGTAGCATTTGATGTACTAACTGTAACGACTCATTAATTTTCCATATCCAGAAATCTTTATAAACAATGGGACCAATAGCTATTTCACAGATAATCGAGTTCCAGAAAGTTAAGTAAACTGAGACTCAGGAACAAAGCCAGAGAGGAAGGCAAGGCTCCTGTGGTCTCTATCTCTTGACAGACATTAACCCTTTTCAGAATAGACTATCTCTTACCACTTAGACCTCATTACAGATGACTTTCATTGGCACCCTAAAACCCTCTTGCTGCAGTGGACTAAACCTAGGACCAAGCACTCTAGCACTGAGCCACACCCCTATGTGTCTAAGTACATTTAAAAGAATATAAACCGGGCATGGTGGTGTCTTTTATCTGATTGGATGCGCTGGCTACAGTGACCTCCATGCTTGAAGAAAAACAAAAATATTTATATATAAAAAGTATATGAAAGCCGGGCGTGGTGGTGCACGCCTTTAATCTCAGCACTTGGGAGGCAGAGGCAGGCGGATTTCTGAGTTCAAGGCCAGCCTGGTCTACAAAGTGAGTTCCAGGACAGCCAGGGCTATACAGAGAAACCCCCTGTCTCAAAAAACAAAACAAAAAATAATAATAAAGTATATGCACAGCAAAAGCACTTAGAATACCAAGGCTGAAGGAACAATTCTGTGCATTTGGCGTGGAAATGCTGACAGTAGGCTGACACTTCTCTCTCTATCTTTGTACTTTATACTCATTTTAACTCAGAAATAACAAAACTCACAAATGCTGAATGTAACACACTGTGCCTTCCTACATTTATACTCAGGCTAGTATTCCAGTTAGGCGTGGTTCTCTTAATATATTGGGCTAATTTAAAATAGAATTCTGATATTAAAAAAATCATAAAGGAAAACTTAAAACCCAACCTTATCCATGCTGAACAAGGCCTGATACTGAGGAATAACAGCATTCCGTGGCTCAGTCAGTATTTGTACAAGTGTCTTCTCATCTAGGCTGTGCAAAGGAACCACCACAGGCAAGCGACCCACAAACTCTGGTATCATGCCAAACTCAATAAGATCTCTGGCTTCCACATGGCGGAGTAACCGGTCTTTCTCTTCAATGTCCTGATGAGTGTTAGATTCTCCACTTCGGTTAGCAAGATCTGCAGCAGCTGCAGCCCTTCGGCCCTTTCCCAGATTAGATGGTGTTCCAAATCCAAGATACTGTCCAAGAAATGACAGGTGTAATATATAGATGTAAACAGGTGTAATAATAGATGGATGTTGCAAAAGAGCTTTACACCTACAAGCCCCATATAAATAGTCATAGAGATTAAGTACTTTGAGCAAGGGTTTGCTTTTCTAAGTAGCAAAGCCAAGATCTGAATTCAGGTCTTAGATTTTCTGCTAAATTCACAACCACGCCCTAAGTCCCAATAGGTTAAAATTATGTGGCAAATTCTCTTTTGACATGTCCTTTATTCTTTAACATTACTTTTAATTTTACATATATCTACCATCAAAGCCTTTTTTGGAAGTCTGAAGAAGTAATAATTATTACTATTAGAACATAGTTTTCTGCCTTTGGTTACAGAAACTTAAAATACAAGCTAATCTGTTACTATGTTTGTCACATATGAAGGATAAAAGGTTCCTTAACTCATATAGAATTTTAACAGCAAGAAATAAATTAACTAAAATAAGCACTGAACTTGCATCCACGCTTGAATACATGACTCAGTACCTGTAACAATGAAACTACTATTAAGTTACTACTGAGAATTAGTACATTAAGAATTCAAGGACAGGGCTGGTGAGATGGCTCAGCGGGTAAGAGCACCCGACTGCTCTTCCGAAGGTGATAAGTTCAAATCCCAGCATCCACATGGTGGCTCACAACCATCCGTAACGAGATCTGGCGCCCTCTTCTGGAGTGTCTGAGGACAGCTACAGTGTACTTACATATAATAAATAAATCTTTAAAAAAAAAAAAGAATTCAAGGACAACTTAAAGCAAAGCTTTGGAAAGCAAATTATAATACACTCACTTAGGAATATCATGAAATGTAGTAGTGGCTACTGGATAAACCCCAAAGCATGACAAACACACGGTGTTGTAGGCTTCTTACCGCCATGTTATCATTTCATCTTACTGGAATCAATCAACTACTTGGTGCAGGAAGTGCACCCTGAAATCCAAGCCCCAATTAAAATCATGGCTTATAAGAATGTTTTGCAAGAAGGAGAGATGGCTCAGTGGTTAAGTGGCTATTCTTTCAGAGGTCCTGAGTTTAATTCCTAGCAATCACATAATGGCTCACAACCATGTATGAAGGGATCTGATGTCTTTTTCTGTCATGCAGGCACACATGCAAATACAGTGCTCATATGTATAAATTTATAAATCTTTTTTTTT
>CACVCL010019885.1:0-95122 GCA_902729485.2 Mus minutoides | reverse complement strand
ACCCAGGTACTCTGGAAGAGCAAGCAGTGCTCTTAATCTAATTGCTGAGCCATCTCTATAGCCCCAAGTAAACTGTTTGTTTTGTTTTGTTTTCTAAAAATTAAAAAATAACTGAATGCTCAATTAAAAGAATATTCTATTATTTTCGTTTACATAGCAGTTTAGCAAGCAAGGAAGTAATTTACGCTGTGCCACCAGCTTTAAAGACATAATGAAGTTTAAAGTAGGTAAAGAAGATTCATTACCCCCTGAATTTGTGGAAAAATAAAGAACAGCAGTATCTGCAGACAACAGTGAAGCATCCCCTTTTGCTATGGGATTCAGATTTAAATCAGTTCTTGCAAAGGTCATCAAAGCCAATAGCAGTGAACTCACAGGCCCTGAGTGAGAAGCACTCAGTTGGGGATGGTCAACAGGCTGCCGATGCTGGTAACAAAATGACAGGCCAGCCTGGGGAGCCAGGTGTGTGACCTGGGTCTCCTGCGTCTTAAGCAGCAATAATTTGAGACATGTGTAGATTTCAGGCCAGTGTGGGAGCCTCTATCTATTGTTGGAAAGAGCTTGGAGCCAACACAGCTGCCTTTGAGAGATGTGCCCAGTTCACGCTGGGCAGCATCAGACTGCCTCCAGAGGATGGAGCTCCATCCCAGCTTGAGAGGCAGAAAACCAGGCAGTCTTGGCCTAAGCAAGCTGTTGCTGGCGTTTATGTTTTCAGAAGCACTTGGCGACTACATTCCTCTGTTGCTGTTGAGTGAAATGCTGGCAGGAACAAAAAGACACTCAAATTATTTTGCTTAACAAACATCAAAAATTAAGGCAAAAGCAATAGTTGCTAATGAGCCAGATAAAATATTTCAAGTTAAAAAGATGAAAGGAACATGAAAGAGCAAACCATAGTAAGAAGAGAACAGTAATGAACAGATCTCTAGAACAAACCCAAAAGGAAGTATCAAGATCTGAAAAAGAAACACTGAAAGAGTTTGTCAACCAGGTCCTGGTGAAAACAGTTTATAAAGCTCTGGGGGCAAGGACAAGGCCCAGCAAAGAGATCCTTCCAGGTGGTGGCACACACCTTTAATCACAGTGTTCAGAAGGCAGAGACTGAAGGTTCTCTATCAGCAAGGCCAGCCTGGTCCACACAGAACTCTCCATCAGCCAAGACTGGTAAGATCCTGTTTTGGGAGTGGGGTGGAGTTGTTTTTGTTTTTTTAAAAAAAGGTTACTCCTATTTGAATATAGAAGCTTGTTATGGTTATGCTTTATTCATGATAAAATAATTTAAAATCATCTAAATAAACCACTGTCTGTTTTTTTTTTTTTTTTTTTTTCGAGACAGGGTCTCTCTGTATAGCCCTGGCTGTCCTGGAACTCACTTTGTAGACCAGGCTGGCCTCGAACTCAGAAATCCGCCTGCCTCTGCCTCCCGAGTGCTGGGATTAAAGGCGTGCGCCACCACGCCCGGCACCACTGTCTGTTTTATGAATTACATTGCTACGTTTGTTGTTGTTGTTGTTGTTGTTGTTGTTGTTACAAGCTACATGTGCTTAACATCTTTGAAATTATTGGACTGTAGAATGACATTCTACAATATCTTGCTGACTTGAACAATATAGTTGCTAAATACCTCCATTAAAAAGTGTCCAGTGGGGGATGGAGAGATGACTCAGCACATAGAGGTCTGTGTAGACCAGGTTTAGCAAAGCCTGTGTAGACTATGGCAAAGCCTGAGTTCAATTCCCAACAACCACATGGTGGCTTACAACCATCTATAAGGGGATCTGATGCCCTCTTCTGGCCTGCAGACATATATGCAGCAGGTCACTCCTACATTAAATAAAAATAGTTGGGGTTTTTTTTGTTTTGGTTTTTTTGTTTTGGTTTTCGAGACAGGGTTTCTCTGTGTGCCCTGGCTGTCCTGGAACTCACTCTGTAGACCAGGCTGGCCTCGAACTCAGAAATCCACCTGCCTCTGCCTCCCGAGTGCTGGGATTAAAGGCGTGGAGTTTTTAGAGTGATTTTTAAAAAGACTATAGCCAGGTGGTGGCACACACCTTTTTTTTTTTTTTAAAAGATTTATTTTATTTATTATATGCAAGCACACTGTAGCTGTCTTCAGACACTCCAGAAGAGGGTGCCAGATCTCGTTATGGATGGTTGTGAGCCACCATGTGGATGCTGGGATCTGAACCCATCACCCTCAGAAGAGCAGTCGGGTGCTCTTACCCGCTGAGCCATCTCACCAGCCCCCAGGCACACATCTTTAATCCCAGCACTCAAGAGACAGAGGCAGGTGAATCTCTGAGTTTGAAACCAATCTGGTCTACAGAACAAGTTCCAGAATAATCAGGGCTACGCAGAGAAACCATGTCTCAAAAAATAAACAAACAAACCACTGAACTGAACTAAGAGCAAGAAAAATATAACTGTGTGTGTGGGGGGGGTTTACTAGTAGCTAGCTAAGTGTATAAGTATAAACTAAATATAACCAATGTAGGTGTTTAAGTTTTGCAGTTCTTTCTGTGCCTGGGATGCCAACCCCCTACCTAAAGTGTGGTGGCAATGATTTTCTCCCGTTCTGTAAGCTACTCTCTTTGCTGTGCAGAAAGGTTTTTGTTAGTATTAATTTATTTTTATTTCGTGTGCATTGGTGTTTTGCATGCATGAATGTTTGTGTAAGGTTGTCAGATGCCTTGGGACTAGAGTTCCAGACAGGTGTGAGCTGCCATGTGCACGCTGAGAATTGAACTCAGAATTTCTGAAAGAGCAGCGGGTGCTCTTAACCACTGAGCCACCTCTCCAGCCTTGCTGTGCAGAAATGTTTGGCTTAACGTGGTTGTGATTTTTCATTCTAGGAGCTATTTCCTATGATGCTACTAGAATTCCTGTTCAGGGAACTCCTATGAACTATACTCTATGTATTCCTGTTCAAGAAGTTCCTGTCAATACCTGTGAACTGTACTCTTATGTATTTTTCACTAGCCTTTTGAGCATTTCAAGTTATAAATCAAGGCCCTTGGTCCACCTTGAATTAAGTGTGTACAGGGCAAGAAATATGAATTGCATTTTACCCCTCTCTAGGGGTACCTTAGTTAGGCTTTTTCCTGCTGTGACAAAGCACCATGACCAAGGCAACTTATAAAAGACAGCACTTAACAGGGCTTACAGTTTCAGTGGGTTATAAGAGTCCTTGAGGACAAAAGAAAGGCATGGTGGCAGGTATAGCTGAGAGCTCACAACTTGATCCACAGGTGGGAGGCAGAGAGAACCAGAATGGTGTGGGATTTTGAAACTTCAAAGGCCACTCCCAGTGACACACATCCTCCAACAAGACCATACCTCCTAATCCTTCCCAAGCAGTTCCACCAACTGGGGGCCAAGTATTCAAGTCTATAGAGGCCATTCTTATTCAAATGACTACAAGATGGATACACAACTTTCCTAGCACCATTTGTTAAATCCTTTTGCCAGGATATGTTTTTTGACATCTTTGTCAATAATTAGGTGGCCCTACCTGTGTGGGTTAAACTCTAGGCCCTCTATTCAGTTCTATTCACTGCCATTTCATACAAGTTTGGGGGTTTTTTTTGTTTGTTTGTTTGTTTGTTTGTTTTTTGGTTTTTCGAGACAGGATTTCTCTGTATAGTTCTGGCTGTCCTGGAACTAACTTTGTAAACCAGGCTGGCCTCGAACTCAGAAATCCGCCTGCCTCTGCCTCCCGAGTGCTGGGATTAAAGGCGTGCGCCACCATGCCGGGCCTTTCATACAAGTATCTTATGTGCATAGTTCAGCAGCATCATCTGAGGTGGGGTATTATGATACCTTCAACAGTATTCTCTCTGCTCAGAAACAAGTTGGTTATTTGTTGCCTTTTGTATCTCCATCTAACATTTTTTATTGCTTTTTTTCTAGCGATCTGAAAAATGTCGCTAGAACTTTGATGAGGATTGCACTTATTTACAGATTAAATCTGTAAATTGCTCCTGTACAGTTGTTTTCACAACACTAATTCTGTTCATCCACAAAGGTCTTTCTTATCATCTAGTTTCATCTTTCATTTCCTTTTTCAATGTCATAAAGCTTTCCTTATAGAAGCCTTTCACTTTCTTGGTTAAGTTCATTCCCAAGTATTTTATGTTTGGGGGTTTGTTTGGTTTAGGTTTTTTTGTTTGTTTGGGTTGTGTCTTGTTTTTTTGATATAAGAATAGAGGAACCAAAATTTAAGGATTGGGATACAGTCACATGTTAGATCATGTAAAGATGTGGACATGAGAACAGACAAGGAAAAAAAAGTCATGTGTGGTGGAGTAACTGTACTTCTGGTCTGCACAAAGGTTTCCAGGCCCAGCAGAGATACACAGCCAGATCCTGTCTCACCACAAAACAAAAGAAGGCAAAGCGGAAAGTCCAAACATGGTATGACCAAGTTGGAATAAGTACATTTTGCTATGTTAAGTATTAAGTACCTTATCAACAATATTTGTCTTGGCTAGGGTTTTACTGCTGTGAACAGACATCATGACCAAGGCAACTTTTACAAGAACAACATCTAATTGGGCTGGCTTATAGGTTCAGAGGTTCAGTCCATTATCAAGGCAGGAGCATGGCAGCATCCAGGCAGGCATGGTGCAGGAGGAGCTGAGAGCTCTGCATCTTCATCTGAAGGCCACTAGGAGAAGACTGGCTTCCAGGCAACTAGGATGAGGATCTTAATACCCACACCCACAGTGACATACCTACTCCCAAAAGGCCACACCTCCTAGTAGTGCCACTCCTTGGTCCCCAAAGGCGTGTTCAAACATATGAGTCTATGGAGGTTGTACCTAAACATAGCATAATAAACAAGTACATTTAGGGGGATGAAGAGATGGCTCAGCAGTTAAAAGCACTGACTGTTCTTCCAAAGGTCCTGAGTTCAAATTCCAGCAACCACATGGTGGCTCACAACCATCCATAATGAGATCTGATGCCCTCTTCTGGGGTGTCTGAAGACAGCTACAGTATATTTACATATAATAAATAAATAATTTTTTTAAAAAGTATATTTAGTCCAACTTCCAAAGTCCCCAGAGTCTATAGCAGTATCAACAATGTTAAAAATCCAAAGCTCAAGGTCCCTTCTGAGAGTCATCCAATCACTTAACTGTAATCCCCAAAGCAAGACAGGAAACCAGCTGATCTTCAACCTCTTTTGCCATCTTTGTTGACTGCAACAAACTTTTTTCTCCTGGTCCGGTTCCACTCTCTGTTAGCAGCTTTCCTCAGCAGGGATCCCATGGCTCTGGCATCTTGAACATCTTGGGTTCTCCAAGTCAACTTCAGCTTCATAGCTTCTTGTTCCAATGTCTAGGATCCACACATGATCTTCTGGGCTCCTCCAAAGGGCTGGCTGGCGTCACTTCTCCAGCTCTGCCATCTGTAGCACTCTAGGCTCTGGTTGACTCCACTCTACTGCTGCTTCTGTTCTTGGTGATCATCCCATGGTAGTAACATCTCCAATACACTGGGGTCATCAGCTAAAACTAGGCTTCACCAAGTGTAAATCACAAGTGTGCTCTCCACTTCTGGATTGTAGTTCATTTCGATTTAAAAGTCCAAATGAAAACAATAATCAACTATAGTAATGCCTAGATGTCATATCTTGTTCAACTGCAAAGTCATAAACAATAAGCTTAGCTGGGTGGGATCTTGCCTCAAACTCACCACACCCTTAATCTGTTTGTCTCCTTAAACATAGGATTCAGCTCCATTTCACTTTCTGGTGCCCCTTTATTACTAGAACCATATATTTTATATTTTTTCCTATTTCAGCTCCTTTTCATTAAAACATTCTTCATAAGACTAAACCAGAGAACAAAGTCTCTGATGGGTTCTTTTTGAGACTTTCATGGTCAATGAAATTAGAATAAATCTCTTTACCTTAGCCTCAGGTAGACTCTTCAGACAAGGTCAAAAAGCAGCCACATTCTTCACCACAATACTACAAAAATAGTCTCTAAGCCACACACTGAAATTCTTCTCCACTGAAACCTCTTGGGCCAGGTCTGAACAGTTCGCATTACCCTCAGCAACAAAGTCTTCCATATTCCTACTAGGATAGCTCAATGAGCCACACTTAAAGCATTATACTGTTTTCCAAATCCAAAGCCCCCAAATCCACATTCTTCCAAACAAAAGCATGGTCAAGTCTATCACAGCAATACCCTCCCTACTCCTAGTACCAACTTCAGACTTTAGGTAGGGTTTTACTGCTGCGAACACCATGACCAAGGCAACTCTTATAAGGACAACATTTAGTTGGGGCTGGCTTACAGACTTAGAGGTTCAATCCATTATCATCAAAATGGGAGCATGGCAGCATCTAGGCAGGCATGGTACAAGAGGAGCTGAGATGAGGGTTCAACACCTTATTCCGAAGGCAAACAGAAGACTGGCTTCCAGGCAGGTAGGGTGTGGGTTTAAAAGCTCAAGACTGTGGCGCACACCTTTAATCCCGGTACTTGAGAGGCAGAGGCAGGCGAATTTCTGAGTTTGAGGCCACCCTGGTCTACAGAGTGAGTTCCAGGACAGCCAAGACTACACAGAGAAACCCTGTCGCGAAAAACCAAAAAAAAAAAAAAAAAAAAAAAGCCCAAGATACAGTGGCACACCTACTCTAACAAGGCCACACCTCCAAATAGTACCACTCCCTGGGCTAGGCATACTCAAACTACCACAATACTGATCATATATATATGAAGAATTGATTTCAGAAACACATAAAAAGGACCCGATAACTCAAACCCTTACACATTGGTAAAATGAACAAATGAAGATTTTTACTTAACTTCTAGATTGCAAATTTCTTGAGTCTCGGGATACCCACAGAATGAAAGAAATGCTCAGAGCCCTATAAAAGGAGGAGACAGTACCTGGACATAACTAATCAGGCTGGATACCTTCCTGTTGGATGGCTGGGAGCTTGCTCTGTATCCTGTGGAGGACAAGAGTCAGAGTACACATTCAAAGGAAAGTCTAAAGGCTTCTTGCTGTCAGGCCTTTTCTAGTGTCTCCCCCAAACCAGCCATCAACAGTGACCATGCAGGGACCCATATCTTCTATGTACTCATAAGGCAACTGGGTACAGGGCTAGGCGCATGCCTTCCTCCCTACAAGCTAATCAGTAACATTTGGGGTCCTAATAAGGAGGGGAGGCATCCAGTTCCTTCAAGAAAGCCACTGCCCAAACCCATGATGACACTTTTCATTTAAATGAACAAAGTGGTTTCTGACAGTAGCCATATTTCAATCATTTCTACGTTAGCCAGTAGCTTCTGGGTGAACATGGAAACTGGCCACTTTTGCCTTTACACAAAGTTCTGATTGGCAACATAGATCTCAAGGACAGGAACGGATTACACAGGGGGCTTCAAACAGCCAGGGGGTGGCAGGGGGCTGGATCCCAAGTGCTCTAGGAGGTGCCAAGAGGAAGTGACAGTAGCCAGCACAGCAAGAGGACCAATGGTCCAGCCACACTGGCACCAGCTCTGCCAGGAATGGCAGAGACCAGCTACCTTGGGTACTGTTCCTCAGAGTCTCAAGTAAGAGAAAGAAGCAGGAAGCTGTGGGCAGACATGAGACAAAGCTTTGGCTTTGCCCATGTCTTGCAGGAGCAGACTGGCTTCTCTTTAAGGAGCATACGAAAGTGCTCAGAATCTCCCTATATCCTCCTTAGCCAGGGAGAAGCTCTTGCCCCAGCCAAGGGGTGCAGCTGTACCTGTTGTATCAGAATATAATGCCACCCCAGCTCCTCACTGGCCCACATACCTCTCCTCTCCACTGTGCAGACTGCCTCCAAGACTTGGGTCAAAGGAACAGTCTTGGAGTCTGAAGACTGGTCACTAATGATGATACAGTCCTCACATCCACTGGTATCCTCAGCATCGTTGAGGTGTCTGCTACCTTCCTTCATTGTTGTCTGTGGGAGAAGGCCAGCATGGACAGGAAGGAAGGAAGGAAGGAAGGAAGGAAGGAAGGAAGGAAGGAAGGAAGGAAGGAGACAGAGGTATGAGAGAGCAGCTCACCTCAACTTCCCCACCATGGGCTCTGTGCCCTTGGCTCAAGAGAGACTCCTGTGACTCCATCTCCTGAGCCCTATCCCAGACCACTCATCAAATTCAGAGGCTTGGAAGCCGGGCGTGGTGGCACACGCCTTTAATCCCAGCACTCGGGAGGCAGAGGCAGGTGGATTTCTGAGTTCGAGGCCAGCCTGGTCTACAAAGTGAGTTCCAGGACAGCCAGGGCTACACAAAGAAACCCTGTCTCGAAAAACAAAAAAAAAAAAAAAATTCAGAGACTTGCTTGGGATTTGGTTCCATGTAACAGGTAGTCTAGAAGGCTCAGATGCCAGCACTCAGGAGGCTCTGAGATGCCAGCTGCTGTTTGTCATGGTTCTTGCTCTAGCCAGCCTAGGTTCCCCTCTGTCCCTGGTCCCTTCTCCTTGCCCAGCCTCTGCAGAGCCTCAAGAAACCAATGCACCATTTTCCCCCATGACCCCTTTGTTTGCTCTATCCAGGTCTTCTTGCCTGTGCCCATCCTCTGAGACAGGCTTCTCTCCTCTCCATAGCAGTACAAGCCCCATCCCAACCCATCCTTTGGCCACCATTGGTCACTTGGCCTGTCACTCATTCACTCTCTCTTCAGCAGGGGCTGAATCCCAAATTCTGAAGGGAAGGGAGCATGAGGAGAAGCAGTAGCAAAGGGCTGTGGCAGTTACCAGGAGTGACAGCTGTGACCTGCTGTGGCCTCAGCCCACCTCCAGAACATGGTCTTCCCATTGCTGTCCTTCTGGTAAGACAGCTAAGACAGGCCGGGCGTGGTGGCGCACGCCTTTAATCTCAGCACTTGGGAGGCAGAGGCAGGTGGATTTCTGAGTTCAAGGCCAGCCTGGTCTACAGAGTGAGTTCCAGGACAGCCAGGGCTGTACAGAGAAACCCTGCCTCGAAAAACCAAAAAAAAAAAACAAAAACAGAAACAAAAACAAAAAAACCCAGCTAAGACAGCAGACCAGGTCCTCACTGATGTGTTGATAGGCTTGTGTGATCTTTGCCCTGATTCACACAACATTGTGAGTACCAATTAGGCTTCCATGTATATGTACACTTGTAAGAAACTGCATCTTTATTTGGGGAGACTGCAAAACAAATTTTGGAGAAATAGAAAAGGTATACACCAAGCAAGCACTCAAGGATTCAACACCAAACGCAACTGAACCCTTCTCCGCAAATGGTAGCAGTCGTGGTGCTGAGGCAGGAGGACTGAAGTTGGCAGCCTGAGCTAACAGGGAGAGATTGTCTCATCTTAAAGCCAAAAAAAAAAACCCAAACAAACAAACAAACAAACTCAAACAAACAAACAAACAAAAAAGACATCCAAGTCTCACAACACATGCATATCAGAGTGCTAGATTCAAATCTTAGCACTGAAAGTAAGTAACCGCAGTGAAAACCACACATGAGCAAGCCATGGTGTACACGTTTGTTGCTTAGGCGGCTGAAGCACCATTGTCTGCAGATGAAGATAGCCTGGACCAAGGAGTGAAAGTCTGTCTCAAAAAAAAAAAAAAAAAAAAAAAAAAAAAAAAAAAAAAAAAAAAAAAAAAAAAAAAAAGCAAAAAAAAAACCAAACCAAAACAAAACAAAACAAAACAAAACAAAAAAAACAACTAAAAAGCCGGGCGTGGTGGCGCACGCCTTTAATCCCAGCACTCGGGAGGCAGAGACAGCGGATTTCTGAGTTCAAGGCCAACCTGGTCTACAAAGTGAGCTCCAGGACAGCCAGAGCTATACAAAGAAACCCTGTCTCGAAAAACCAATATATGTATATATAATGAAATCATGTAAAAAGTGGCCCCAGGGTCAAGTATACACAGGGTTAACTTCCCAAATGCTGCGGTTACCCACCAGAGTCATCATAGTGTTTTAGTAAAAAAAAAAAAACAAGCTGGGCGTGGTGGCGCACGCCTTTAATCCTAGCACTTGGGAGGCAGAGGCAGGCGGATTTCTGAGTTCCAGGCCAGACTAGTCTAAAAAAAAAATGGGGCTGGTGAGATGGCTCAGCGGGTTAGAGCACCCGACTGCTCTTCCGAAGGTGATCTGTTCAAATCCCAGCAACCACATGGTAGCTTACAACCACCCGTAACAAGATCTGACGCCCTCCTCTGGTGCATCTGATGTCAGCTACAGTGTTCTTATGAAGAATAATAAGAAATGAATCCTTGGACCGGAGAGACCAACCGGAGCAAGCCAGGCTGTCCGGAGCGAGCGGAGCCGAACGGGGACAGCCCGAGCAAGCGGGGACGCCGGAGCTAGCAGGGCCGGAGCGAGTGGGGCCGAACGGAGCGCGAGCGGGGCTGGCTGGAACAAGCGGGGGCCGTACGGGGCGGCGGGAGCAAGTGGGGCTGGCCAGAGCGAGCAGGGTCGAGCAGAGCGAGCGGGGTTGACCGGAACAAGGGGGAAAAAAAAACATGCTGAGTTTGCAAACAGTAAACTGAATCAAAACAACAATGGGAGCCAGAGCAGATGTTCTCAACCTGTGGGTCGCGACCCCTCAAGTGACCTTTTCATATGGGTTGCCTGAGATCTCCTAAGCACACAGATATTTACATTACAGTTCATAACAGTAACAACATTACAGTTATGTAGTAGCAACGAAAATCATTTTATGGTTGGGGTCACCACAGCACAAGGAACTGTATTAAAGGGTAGCAGCATTAGGAAGGTTGAGAACCACAGCTCTACAAGCTCATACTCAAGAACTACTTAATCCGGTTACCAATCATCATCACTGAAAACGAGACTCTTAATGTTTTAAGTAAGTTTACAAATTTGCTTTGGGTCTTCCTCAGAGTTACCGGTCGCTGTGGGCAGTAGGTTGCACAGGCCCGAGAAGGATGTTCTAGAGTGCTACCCATTCACGTCATACGACCCAGGGTGGTCACTCTGAACTTTAACGAGGGAAAGTTTGCCACCAGCTAGCTGCTATCTGGCTCTAGTCTCCTTGCTTCTGTCCCAACCAGACACGTGCAGGGCGTGGTGGCGCATGCCTTTAATCCCAGCACTAGAGAGGCAGAGGCAGGCAGATTTCTGAGTTCGAGGCTAGCCTGGTTTACAGAGTGAGTTCCAGGACAGCCAGGTCTATACAGAGAAACTCTGTCTCGAAAAACCAAAAACCAAACCAAACCAAACAGACACTCACCTGAAAAGGGCTATCCTTAGGGAACCTTCTAGAAGTACCGCTGTAGCTGCCTGAGAACGCTACAAGCTTCACGTCCACCAGGGGGCGGTGGGTAGTATCCACCAGGGGGCGCAGGGTAGAACAGCATGAACAGGCAATTTATTCAGTGATCCTTTGTGTTTAGCTACCACACACAAATGGGCACCGGGAAAATTAGGCAAGGGGTCGTCTCTTATCCTGCTGACAAACCCACAGGAGAGGCGACATCCCAACTCACTCACGAGAAACGGTCTTGATGAAAACTGCAAGAGGACTTTTATTTCAAGAGCACTCAAGGGCCCGCAGTCTATAGAGAGCCGCTGTGGCATCCCAAGTGGCTGTGTAAGGGAGTATTTAAGGGGAGAAACCAAAACTCAAGGGGGTGGGGAGGGCGTGGAAAATACCAAAAATACCAGTTAAGAGTAACAATAGCACATTTGCATGGCGGGTTCCAGGGTTGGGTCAGGGTGACTTTCTTTGTACGAACACTCCCTGAACCCAGGAAGCGGATGGGTGGAGGAATGTCGCTATCTGTTAGCATGCCTTGGAGCACTGAGTCACAAAGGTCACATTCTGAGGTCTGGGACCAAAGGCCCAGTTTTTCATTGCCAATGGCCCTGGGCTAGTACAAGCACGACCTTAGAGTTTCTTTTTTTAGGATTTATTTATTTATTTATTTATTTATTGTATGTGAGTACACAGACATACAAGAAGGCTTCAGATCCCATTACAGATGGTTGTGAGCCACCATGTGATTGCTGGGAATTGAACTCAGAACCTTTAGAAGAGCAGCCAGTGCGCTTAACCACTAACCCAGTTCTGAGATCTGTAAGAAAGGAGGCTAAGCAACCCATGGAGAGCAAACCAGTAAGCAGTGCCCCTCCATGGCCTCTGCATCAGCTCCTGCCTCCATATTCCTGCTCTGTTTGTGTTCCTGCCTTGGCTTCTGTCAGAGACGACCTATGAATGTGGAAGATTAAGCCAAATAAATCCTTTCCTCACCACCTTGCTTTTTTGGTCATGGTGTCTCATCACAGTGACAGTCACCCTGACTAAAACCCTGGCTATTAATCCATCTATTAAAAAATCTGTTGTCACACAAACTGCAAATGAGATTCCTAGGCTGAGATGGTCCACACTGCTTGGATATTTTCTCGACACAAGGACTCTTCTGCTCCCCACGGACAGGGGAAGTGTCTGATCAAGTCCCATCAGCCAGACAGCTAGTTTGTTCTACCCGTTCCTGAGGCCAGGAAGGCAGACCTTCAGGAAAGCTGCTGGGTGTATGTATTCAGAAGAGCATTTCCCCTCAGACAAGATCAGCACCACCTGGCACAAGTGGGTGGCTGAAGCTCCCTGGAGGCACACTCTGAGGAAGCAGAGTCAAGAGCTGGTGTGGAGTCAGGCCTAAAGCAAGGACATGCGTGACCTCTCAGCCCGGGTCATTGTGGGTTTTCTCACACAGCCTTGGACTTCAGTCCCTCAGACAGGCCCTATCTGGGTCAACCAGAAGCCAGACAGGTGTGTGCCCTCTTTCTACACAGGTCCAAGAGGACCTGCTGCCCAGCACTGACAATGNCAAAGCACCTCGGCATCCCACAAACCCACGTGGACCCACAGGCAGGATGTGGAAATGAACCCCACCATTATGGTCCATTACCTGGCTGCCCAGGGATGGACCGCACGGGAAAGATGGCTCCTTCACATTGGCACGACTCACTGTGATAGCAGAACCTCTTTTATTGTTTTGGCTCTTTGAGACAGGGTCTCTCATGGTCAGGCTAACTTTGAACTCAGCAAATCCTCCTGCTTCAGCTTCCAGTGATAAGATACGCATGAGCCTGGTTCATTAAAAATTTCTTAGCTGGGCATAGTGGCTCAGGCCTTTGTTGAGGACATAGAAGGCAGAGGCAGGCAGATCACAGTGAGTTCAAGGCCAGCTTGGTCTACACAGCCAGATCCAGGTGAGCCAGAGCTGCATAGTGAGAATTTTATCTCAAAAGGAAAAGTATCCCCCCCCCCCCCGAGTTTGAAGGATAGTTCCTGAGTTGGGCTGGCCTGGGCTTCAGTGACGGTCCCTCTATACTATTAGTTACTGCCATTGTCTTATATTCTCTAATATGCAGGTTCTGTACCCATGACTAAAATATGCCTAGCTCAGTTGCTCTCCTCTGTTCATGTTCTACAGACAGGTCTAGTAAGGCCTGGGTAACTCTTGTCTGTCTAGATAGCCATTTTGTGCTGTTACTAATAAATATTACAAGGAAACTTTCTCATGTGCTGTTACTAGGAAAATTTCTCAGGCTCAAGTTGATTGCATATTATGTTCTGTGCTTTGGTATCCTTAGAAACCAATCATAACAGAGGCCAGTTAGAACTGCTTTGTATAGTTAGCCACAGTAAGCTTGGACCCAGACCGACCACCCAGCAGCCCTTCCTACATCTAGCTAGGTATGAGCCTTTATGGTCTCTTGCCTTTGTAAGCGGCCCCTGGGATGGACCTCAACATGAGAAAGATACATGCACCAATATAAGAAGCCATTTAGAATAAAACTTCCATTTTGAGTAGGGGGATCAAACAATAAGTTTCCAAGATCTCCTTGGGAATTGACATCCTACTTGACAGAGACATGTGCATCCTGGTTGGCAAGTTAAGATATGAATGTTAGGCAGGGCACTCTATATGATTTTAGCTGGGCATCACAGCCAGCTCCCAAGTCTGGACTGCTTCCCTGATCAATCACTCTTGGGATGTAAACTCAATAAACCAACTCTGTTTGACTGAGTTCTGTTTCTGAGTGGTTTGGTGCAGTGATTTCCAGGCCCCAATAAGGTCCAACAAATTCAATTCCAATGACTTTGGATAAAAATACAAAGAAACTAATTATGGGAACATTTTACTTTACAGTTTTTTTCAAACCTTATTTTTAATGATGTTTTTTTTTTAAAAATTCATTTTATTTTATTTATATGTAAGAACACTGTAGCTGTCCTCAGACACTCCAGAAGAGGGCGCCAGATCTCTTTACGGATGGCTGTGAGCCACCATGTGGATGCTGGGATTTGAACTTATCACCTTCGGAAGAGCAGTTGGGTGCTCTTACCCACTGAGCCATCTCACCAGCCCCTTTAATGATGTTTCTTAAATGCTTTAACCTCCCTTTTAGCCCACTGCCCACTCTGTAGACCAGGCTGGCCTCGAACTCAGAAATCTGCCTGCCTCTGCCTCCCCAGTGCTGGGATTAAAGGCGTGCGCCACCACGCCCGGCTTCATCTTTCGATTTTTAATAAAAATCCTAACTCTGCTTCATGCTGCCTCTTCAAATATTCTTTTGTTTGAAGGACGCCTGCATACAGCATGTATGCCTAGTACCTGTCAATACAGAAGCCAGAGGCAATGGCTTCCCTGGGACCCAGGTGGATGTGTGGGTGTCTCTGAAAGAACAATGAGCTACTCAACCACCCCTTTAGCTTGTGGGTTGGATTTGTTTTGCTTTTGAACAGGATCTCTAGGGAATCCCCAGGCAATCCCCTTAGTTCTACAGAAGCGGAAGTAAGGACAGATTCTCAAGCCAAAGATGCAATACTGCTTCACTTACATCTCACACCTCGGCATTGTTATAATTGACCACATTTAACAACCAATGATTAAACTGGGCTTGGTGGCACATGCCTTTAATCCCAGCACTCAGGAGGCAGAGGCAGGCAGATTTCTGAGTTCAAGGCCAGTCTGGTCTACAAAGTGAGTTGCAGGACAGCCAGGGATACACAGAGAAACCCTGTCTCAAAAAAAAAAAAAAAAAAAAAAGTAAAGAAAGAAAAAGAAGCAACCAATGATTACATATCAGTTTTTACAATTAAACTTAAAATAGGGGCTGGTGAGATGGCTCAACGGTTAAGAGCACCCGACTGCTCTTCTGAAGGTTATAAGTTCAAATCCCAGCATCCACATGGTGGCTCACAACCATCCGTAACAAGATCTGGCGCCCTCTTCGGGAGTGTCTGAAGATAGCTACAGTGTACTTACATATAATAATAAATAAAATAAAAAAAAAAACTTAAAAAAAAAAAAAAAAAAAAAAAAAAAACTTAAAATACCCACTAAGCTGGGGGCTGGTGAGATGGCTCAGCGGGTAAGAGCATCTAACTGCTCTTCTGAAGGTGATGAGTTCAAATCCCAGCAACCACATGGTGGCTTACAACCACCTGTAAGGAGATCTGACAAAGTCCTCTAGTGCGTCTGAAGTCAGCTACAGCGTACTTTTTTCTTCTTCTTCTTCTTTTTTTTTTTTGGTTTTTTGAGACAGGGTTTCTCTGTATCGCCCTGGCTGTCCTGGAACTTACTCTGTAGATCAGGCTGGCCTCGAACTCAGAAATCCGCCTGCCTCTGCCTCCCCAGTGCTGGTATTAAAGGCGTGCGCCACCACGCCCGGCTACAGCATACTTATGAATAATAATAAATGAATCCTTGGACCAGAGAGAGCAAGCGGGGCCGAACGGGTATGGCCGGAGCGAGTGGGGGCAGCTGGAGCGAGCGGGGCTGGCTGGAGCAAGCAGGGCAGACCATAGCTAAGTTTCATGATTATTATGGTAACTAACCAAGAATGCCACAAGTCAGAATATTTATTTGTTATGACTTTCCTGCTGTTAAGGCCATGGGATCCAGCAGGTTACCGTTTTACTCAATATGTTGCCCGTTTTACTGACAATGTTGCCAGGGCTGGCCTGGAACTCACCTTGAGACACCTGGTTCTGTATTAGAGAACTACCGGAGTAAAGACAATGGGTCACAAACATGACAGTAGGCCTCAAGCTAGTACACATCAGCAGATAAAAAACACGCAGCACGTTATAGAGAAATACAACTTTAATCAACCAAAAAGGTAAACTCTGGGCATCTGTCATCTTTGCACCTAAAAATTAGAAACCAGTGGAGACAAACTGTTGAAACAAGGCAGTCTCTCCACACCTGTGAAGTTACAAAAGCCCACACCTTACAAAAAAAAAAAAAAAAAGGTAACATGAAAATAGAATTCTGAGTCATAAAAAGTATATAAAAAGCCCCGAGTGTTGTCCGCTTTCTATAAAATAGCACCTGTAATTAGAATAAAAGGTGTTTAAAAACCATTACGATGGCATTTCTGCAATGCCGCTTTCTCATCTCCAGTGATGCCCCTAAAAAAAGCACCCATTAAAAATACAATCTGTCTATCACGGGGTAAAAAGCTTTTGAAAAATCTCCAGAAGCTTTTCATTGTAGTTTCCCCAAACATCACTTAGATAAGGGAAGGCAACTACGTACGCTTCTGATCCTGGTTTCTCATGAGGAACTGGGGGTCAGACTCATCTGGGGACCTGAGCTGTCAGGGACTGGGCCCCTCATTTGGCGAGAGGGAGTGGGGAAGAGTTTCCCTATGCTTCCTCCTTCATGTCCCTCACACCTGGAAGAGGGCCACTCCATCCACCCTTCCTGAGCTCTAAACATTCTACTCCAGTCTTCATGAGGACTAGCCACATGGGCCCCTGCCCAGGGAAAAGCCCTAAAGGTGATGATGTCATCCCTGCTGACATCATCACACTGAGAAATGCTACAAGACCATCAGGACTCCAGCCCTTGTACAAGGGGTACAAGCCCTTGCAAGGGGAAGGTGCCAGGAAGACTTAAGACATAAACGTCATCTTCAAATATTACTAGGGAAAACAAAACAAAACCAAAAAATGTTTGGCCCCTTGACCTTGCTCATCTGAGCCCACATTCATAATAGCGTACTCCAGCAAACGTGGAGCACGGGTTACTTAAAAACAAAATCTCAAGTGATTTTGCAGCAAGAACCTGAGTACTAAGAGAGCTGTTAGTTTGGGGTTTTTTTGTTTGTTTGTTTTTTGGTATTTTAGCCATCACTTCTGAGTGATAAACCCAGGAGGATAAAAGAAAGCCATCTTACTATCTACTTCAAGTTTTAAAGTTTCAGGGTAAGAGAACATGAGCACCATGCCGGGCTACTCTAAGCAGCCAGGTCTGAGCTGTGCACACGGAGGGAGCACCGGGGCTCCCCTGCAAGGGCCAGGAGGCTCTGCTCCCACTGAGCAGGAGAAAGCTGAGGTACAGTGATGTGAGGCCCCACACAGGTGAGCTAAGGAAGGGGACAGGTGAGGTGCCTTCAGGGAGGGGTGACTCTGGGCACTGGCTCTGACCGAGAGCTCCCCAGTCCTGGGTAGAACTATTCACAGGCAAAGTAGTCCTTCAAGGGGGCAAACAGGTGTCTGATGACCGGCACACTCCAGGACCTGCCCAGCAGCTTCTGACGGGCGCCGCGGCCCATGTTGGACACGTCCGTGTAGTGAGCAGGAAAGCCAAAGATCCTGGAGTATAGAGAGAGAGAGAAAAGACGTGAGGTTAGAAGGGTCCATGTCTCTAAGACACCAGGAACAGCTGTGTTCTGGAGGTCCAAGCCTGGGAAAGCCACCCCCAACCCCTGCATGCCCACTGTCTCTGCCCCATGTCTCTACCCTTCCCCATGCCTTCTGACAGGACTATGGGGCTCAAAGGAATCTTCAAGACTCCCAGTCCCATAGCTTTCTCCAAACATTTGCTGGCAGCTGACAGGGAACTGATACTATGAATCATAGTGGGACTGTGCTCCTGGTCCTTACATGCCATGCAAGGACCCTTAAACACCTAGTGTGAATTAACCCATGAATGATTGCCAATCAGCCAAAAGACATATCCAGAACTATTTATTGCTAAATGCATGGTGTGGACTGGCTCGTGAATGAAAGCCGCTTAGCCAGAAGACACATGTATTTGGCTTCAAAGCATAATAAGAAGAGTGAAGCAATTTGTCGTCTAAGGAAGGAAAGGTAGCCAGGCATGGTAGCGCACACGCCTTTAATCCTCTGGAGGCAGAGGCATGCGGATTTCTGAGTTCAAGGCCACCCTGGTCTACAAAGTAAGTTCCAGGACAGCCAGGGCTACACAGAGAAAACCTGCCTCAAAAAAAAAAAAAAAAAAAAAAAGAGGAAGGAAGAAAAGGTGACATTTTCAATGACAAATACATGGGGGGTCACATATACCAGTTCTTCTGTAGCCACCTGAACACATGTACACACACACACACACACACACACACACACACACAGACACAGTCAACATTCAGATATACAAACACATATACACAAGGATCTCTCTGTGTCTGCTTCTCTTTAAAATATCAGAGAAAACTAATCCCAGAGATTTCCCAAGACAAAGAAAGACTGACCCACCATTCCCAAGTATCACAGAATTACAACTCTAAAGTCACCTGTACCATGTAGACACCTCACACGCAGGCCTTTCTATTCCCGGCATCTACATAGTACCAATCACATCTGAGAAACACTCTAATCTGAGATTCCAAATCCCAGTACAACCTACAACATGGACATATGACAAGATTCCTACAAATTACAACTTATTCTTATACAGCCCCAAGGCTCAGGGACCTTTGTAGAAGAGGAACCTAAGATTGTCACAAGCCCAAGGTGGTTCATAACATCCTGAAACTTTCCTTGTGAACTCAGTGTCGTGATGGCGCACCAAGACGTGTGGTGTGCATGATCCCACCACAGTGGGGGAAGGCAGAGATCCAACTACTAACTAGGTAAAGGCCTAGTGAACTCTGGGTAAGGGAAAACCAGCCGATATGACCCCCACTGGGTTGAGTGCACAGCAGAAGAGAGTCCGCTGAAGGAAGAAAGGGGAAAGAGTATCTCAATGGGTAAAAGGCATGTGAGGGTGGAAAGGAGTGTGATGGAGTTGAGGGAAAGGTGTAAATATGGTGGCTCACACCTGTAAGCCCAGCATTCAGAGGCTGCAGCAGAAGTTAGGGCTAAACTAAGAGTTCCTCCCTGCTCAGTCCACAGACCATCTCTGTGTAAAGAAACAAATCTGAATTGGGAATATGCAGTATTAACATCATGAAATAGTTAATATAAAAGATCTGGTAAACACAGAGGCTCCCTCAGTGAGGAAGAGACCATCAATGATCCATAGCAAACTCAAGGACAGTTAAAACTACATAGAGAGACCCTAAACAAAACCAAAGAAAGCAGCAAGTACAACAATAAAGAGATCAGAGAGACTGAGGCTGAGGAGGAGGGGACGCAGCAGAACTCTGGGCTTTTCTCACTTAGACCAAATTTTGGGACAGGAAAACAATCCTGTGTTATAGATTTTGTTATAGACTATATATAGGTACAAACTACTCATTATTGTTGAGATCATTTTTCAATCTATTTCCTGTGGGTGCTGGTAGGTACTAGTCTTTTTTTTTTTGGTTTTGACACAGGGTTTCTCTGTATAACCCTGGCTGTCCTGGAACTCACTTTGTAGACTAGGCTGCCTTGAACGCAGAAATCCGCCCACCTCTGCCTCCCAAGTGCTGGGATTAAAGGCGTGCACGACCACGCCCACCCGGCGGTACTAGTCATTTTAAAGTTAATCAGTTTGTGCCTGCACTTTTGGTTTAGTATCATCACAATTATATTTTATGTTTATCTTGCTTGCATGTATGTCTGCACGTGTACCTAATGGCCATGGAGGCTAGAAGAGGGTGTTAAGCCCCTTGGAATAGAGTTACAGTTTTGAGTTACCATATGGGTGATAGGAATCACATCTGTGTCCCCTGGAAGAGCAGCCAGTACTCTCAACCACTGAGTCATTACTACAGCCACCACGCCCGGCCAAATATCATTCTTGATGGTGATATTATTACTTACTTGATTCTATCTATAGTATAAAGGAGATAGTCTTAAAATCAAAATAATCTGCAAACTTCTAAATATATTTAAATTGTCTTACTCATTTTACACATTATAAATTTATGTGTAGTGATTCTCACTGCTAGTGTATTTTGGTTTTATGTGCTGTGTTTTCCTTCTTGAGTACTAAATCTTACTATCTACTTTTTTGATATTAATATTTACTGTATAAGCTCTTTTATTGTACCTTTTAAAGTAGCTTTTATCTTAAACACAGCAGAGATTAGGAGAACAAATATCTTTTAAAATGAAAAGTGTATGTGTGGGTCTGTGTGTATCTGTGTGTATGTGTAATTCGTGCAGACAGGTCTCTGTCATCCTGTCTCTCACCCCATCTCCCCCTTCCTGCCTTCACTCCCACAGCTTCCAGTGCAGCTCACCTTTCGAGCTCAGTGCACCACAAAACGTCGTCCTTGCCATTCATGACTACAGGGAAAAGCTGGTTTTTCCCCTGTCTGATGGAGTTCGATTTGGTGGTTATTGTCTGCACTTTCTTTAACTGGAGAACAAAACAACATGGCAGGGTGAGCACAGAAGGCTTCCGAGTGGGCTCAGGCTCAGAAGCATCCAGAGGGGACAGAGAATAGAAGGCACGGGTTTGGAGAGGTGGCAGGGACAGACATACACAAGGAGAGGACAGAGAGACAGACTGGAAAGGATTCTTTTTGTGTCCCACAAATGAACAGGGAGGACCAGACACACATACATTTTAGCCAAAAGTGACCGTGAAGGATCACATGGGGGCCAAGACACCAGTTACTGATCAAAGGGTGATGAAGGAGCAGACACCATCCAGACTCAGATGGCCAGCCAGAGCCTGAGCAGTGGGGCCTTTGCTTTATGCAGACATGGAGGAGCACACATGGAGGCCTTCCTGGGCGTCTGTGACTTCACAGCACATAGCCCTTTGCGGCAGCATCCACCGCTATTCACTACTCCAAAGAGCATCTTCAGCACAGCCCCCATGCATCCATCGTTAACCACTGCAGAGTCCAGGGGCATCTATTCCTTATTAATCAGAAACATCGCCTACCCTGCACTGGAGAGACAGAACAGGTCTGTAGGAAAGGAGGCCCAGCACCAGGAGTCTGTGAGGGAATGAGCAAGCACCACATATGTGGACAGAGCCAGGGTCACGGTGTCATGTCCACGCCACATCTTACCTTTGCTGTCCTATTGAACTCCAGGCAGTCCTGCAGCTCGAGCTTATCATTCTTTGAAGCTATCACGGGCCTGGGGACAGCCAAAACCCGTTACTCTCCAGCGTCTGCCTGGGAGGTCCACATGAGAGACCTCACAAGCCAGACCAGGGGAGAATCTAGCTTTTTAAGATTTAACTTTTTAACTGTATGTGTGTCTCACCTGTTTATAAGAACACCATGTGCAGATGTTAACGGAAACAAAAAGACATGTTGGGGACAGAAAAAAGAAGAGCAAGTGCTCTGATCTACCTGCCAGTCCGCCAGCTCGAATGTGCTTGACTGCACTTTGTCAACGATTATATCAAAAGCCTCGGACGAAACCCATCCTGGTGAGTACAAGGCTGTGTGCCAAAGTCCCTGAGGACAGCCCACTACCTATACATAATAGTACAGTGTGCTTCCACTGAATGATATACATTAAGGAGGATCAAGGCCTTATGCAAACCAGAAAGTGCTCCTCCATACCCACATAGAGGTACTATATCACCTTAGTATAGATCACCATGAGATATGCACTGCTAGGGATGAGAGCTCAGAATACCAGCCTCCCATCAAACACATTCAATGATTGCTCCCTTGAACTCATGTCATCTGACTTGCAAAAGTGGATTCAATCAAGAGATAGGTTTCAAAGCAGAAACATGCCCATGTGCACATAAGCAGTCAAAGATGGCTAGTATGGCAGCCCCATCCATTACAGGCCCAAAATACCTGAGACATCACAATGGAAGTAGTTGAGTTAAGAAATCACCCCCAGCCCTGACAGCCACCAAATGACAAACACCACTTTCTTTCAGGGTCCTCATGAGCTTACATGATACCAAGAGAAAAGGGTTTAGATCTACACAGGTTCAAAGATGCCTTCAGCAGGGTTTGTGACACTTGGTCACGTCCAATGCAGAGTCACAACGGTGGATGGTCAAGACCAAAACAAAGCTTCCACACAGTCAGTGTACACATGCTCACACAGGCACACACAAGGATAATTGAAAAATTAGGGCGACAGGCCATCCCATAACCAAAGATCAACTAGTGTAGTCTTATGGCTCTTCAGATACCGCAAATGTTTAACCTATCAAGCCAGACTCTTGTTGGCCAACTGACTGCGACCCTACTCCAGGAGCACATTACCATTCTTTGACTCATGCGTCTAGTGGCTGGCATCCTAGTGGACATAGAATAATCACCACCTCATTTCTGTCTCTTCTCACTATTTTCCTATCAGCAACACGTTTGCTCTGCTAAGGAGTCACATCCAAAGACTAAGGTCTTTGTTATCTGATTAGAATACAGTCACGTCCTTAGTACACACCTTTAATACCAAACAATGAAGGTAAAGTTAGTTTGTAAAGGATGCAGCCATGTTTGAAAGTGATGTCTAATTGAATAGCAAATTGAACAATCAAAGATTTGACAAAATGATTCAGACAGGTTATGCCCAACTCAGAAAACACAGGAAAGAGGTGTGGCGGTGTTAATAGGTTTTGCTCCCTGCCCCCTGACCCATGTATGAATGCTTGGTCCATAGAGCATGATACTAATAGTTAGTGTGGCCTTGTTGAAGAAAGTGTTGTCCAGTGTGGAATCAGAGCCTTCTCCTGGCTCCTGGATGGGAACTCTTGGCCTCTATCACATGTCTACATACACACTGCCATGATTCCTGCCAGGATGGACGAACCTCAGAAACTGTAAGTAAGCCCCAATTAAAATGTTGTCCTTTATGAGTTGCCTTGGTCATGGTGTCCCTTCACAGCAATAAAAGCCCTAATACAAAAGGCTATGTAAGAACAGCACAGGGAGAGAGGAAGAAAGTAGACATGGGTGTGGTTGTGTGTAAGGCAATTTTACTGAGATTGTTTTACAGGAAGAGGTTGCAGAGAGAATAAGCGAGACACAGGTGAAGACAGAATGAGGCAGAGAATGAGAAGCCAAAGCTACTATGAGGCCAAGCAGAACAATTCAATCAGAACCCAAGAGAAGCAGAATGAATCAGTCAGCTTGGAGAGGAGTTTAGGCCAGAGTTCAGAAAGAGCTAGAAAGACTGTCAACTCAGGTGGTTGCATCTGTACTCGAAGTTTCTTGCCCTGGCACTCATGACCAAAAAACACTGATCTTGAAGTTTGTTTAGGCAAATCAACCCACCCAAGGTCTAAATAATCTAAAGTCCTTCCTTTGGCATAGAATATTCATTCATATGGGGCATTCCTTCTCTCCTGTTGAATGGGAACCTCCCCTTGTTCACAAGAACAGTTGCAAAGCCACCTTCCCAGCCCTGAATATACCCACTACCCTCGTCATTAGCTTGTCACCTCCACAAGTGTCATCAGCAGAGTCAACAACAATGATGGCTGGGTAAGTTAGCACAGGATGTCTCAAGAATAAACATGGTATGGGAACCGATAATGCATCAACTTCCAAAGCTTGGGTCATTAATGATACCATAAAATAAATAAACCACTCACTCTACAGCAGTACCCTCCCAACTATCGCGACCCTTGGCCAATAGCAAAAAAAAAAAAAAAAAATCAATGAATATGTTCCAGAACTCATGGCAAGTCAGAGATCATCAATACCATTACATTTTGCATCTTCTTTGGCATAGACTTGAAATCAAACATAGATGAGAGGCTTCTCCAGCCAGTTTATAAGCACAGCTGTTCATGTGTAACCCCTGGGACTTAAGTATCTGCATGGATCATCTGCATATCACATGCATGTCCAGCATCCTCAGAAGGCAAAAGGGCAGAGTCCCTGGAGCAGGGCACTTAGATAGACAATACATGAGAGGCCATAAACCTCCATCAAGTGGCAGCCTGTAGAATAGGAAAAGACGTTTTCCACTTATACATCTGATAGATGTTTGTGTGTGATGGTATATCTATATGTATATATGTATATAATATAAAGAACTAAACCATGGAAACAGAAGTAATAAATGAAGATATAAATGGAAAATAAAAATGAAATATAAATGGCCATAAGGAAAATGCAAACTGTAAGAGGGACCACATCTTACACAGTCCAATGGCCAAATAGCTTGTGGTGGTGACGATGTAGGCTAGGGGAAAGCCTGACTCATGGCTGGTGGGTGTGCAAATAGTTCAGACACTATGTACAGTACAGCAGTTCCTCAGTTGGAATGGATCTGCCTTAAGCTCTACAATAAACAGTCTGGACAATAAATCCAAGGGACTCGATGTACTCAACATACTCTACCTACTGGACATACTCAATATACCCAACTACATAGAGTTGTTCAGCCATGGTCACTGTTGGTCTACTCTGGCCAGAAGTTGGAAACTGCCTAGATACCCACCAACTAATGAATGGATAATGAAAATGCCCACTTATACAGTGCAATTATTCAGACACTAAAGAAAAAAAAAAAATGAAACTTAAAGTTAAATGGATGAAACTAAACTAAAATTAAAAAAAAAAAATCCTGAGTGAAGTAACACAGACCTAAAATGTCAAATATTATATATTCTATCTAATATAGCTTTTAAGCTGGTAATAGTGTGCTACAACACATGATAATTGAAATAGATATAAAGACGTGTAGGGGGAATATAGTGCTTTAGAGAGATAAAGGAAAGAGTGCTAGGATTAAAGGCGTGCACCACCACGCCCAGCTGGAAAACTGTTATGGATGGATTACATGAGGAACATGGGGTTACATGAGGAACATGGGGAGCTTTGCTGTATCACTGGCATCCTGTGTGCAGGTCTGCATTTTTAGAAAAATAAGGGTACAAAAAAAAAATAGAAAAACCAAAAAACATAGAATAATAAGGCTAAATCAGATAATCGGGAACGTGAGTTATGGATGGCTGTGGAGCACCAGGTGGGTGTTAAGAAATCAAGGTTAGCAAGTGAGCTTCACCACTGAGCCATCCCTTCTCTTCAGCTCCCACAATACCACTGACTGCTCAGCTTAGGAGCCCGACTGGTTACCAAGGGCCTCCTTCAGGGCCTACTTTATAAACTCAGGGGACAAGGGAGTGGTGTCTTTGACATTTTCCATTTGCAATAGAATTGTAGGAATTCTCATTGGCACCTTAAGAACCATCAATCCCAAAGCCAGAACAAGGTGGCTGGCTACCAAGGCCTCCCGCCCAGGCATCCGGTTATGCAAAGTATGTATCCTAAAGGCAGGATTTCCAGAACAGTCCTTCTCAAAAAAAAAAAAAAAAAAAAAATTTTGTTTTTGTTTTTCGAGACAGGGTTTCTCTGTATAGCCCTGGCTGTCCTGGAACTCACTCTGCCTGCCTCTGCCTCAAGTGCTGGGATTAAAGGGGTGCGCCACCACACCCAGCTATTCTCAACCTTTCTTATGCTGCGACCGTTTACAATTCAACATGGTGTGGTGACACCAACCACATAATTATTTCTTTTTGAGGATGGAGAAATAGCTAAGTGGTACAGACCACTGACTGCTCTTCCAGAGGTCCGGAGTTGAATTCCCAGCAAACACATGGTGGCTCAGAAGTGTAATGGGATCTGATGCCCTCTTCTGGTCTGTCTGCAGACAGCTACAGTGTACTCATTATACATAACTAATTTTGGTGCTATTATGAAAAATGTAAAAATAATGGAATAATGTAAATCACTGATAGGTAAACCCTGCCAAAGGGTAACAACACACAGGTAGATAATCACTGCCGCACAAGGTTGGTGTTACCAATCAGACCTGGATATAACTTTGCTATGTTCCCTGTCCCCCTCAGGGCTCTTACCTGTTCATTCCGGGTAGGTTACCCCAGAAGTACCGGGCCCTGTGAGCAGCAGACACCTTGATGGCATCGATCATCACTGGGTTACACTGCAGGAAGAAAGGGGATCTGCTGCTGGAAACACCAAGACTCGGGTGTCACTCAGCACAGGTCAGACCTCTCTGGTGACAAAGCTTTCCTAGCTATACAAGAGGAAAGGAAGCACACCAGTTCCACCCAAAGGCAGGCTTGAAAGACAGCAGGTTATCTGTCTCTGCATGGTAAAGAGATGAGACCAGACCTGCACTTTGACTCATGCCAAAATTCTAGATGCAGAAGGCTGTGCAGGCAACATATGGACACCTAACCGGAGGTTCAGACAGCTCGGTCACGTGAGGATGAATTATAATCCAGCAGTAGTGGTGCAGCGCTCTAAAGGCAGAGACAGGAAGAGTAAGAAAAGAGATCAAGGAAAGCCAGAGCTGCCTGAGACCAACTTCAAAAAGAACAGAGACAGGAGGATGGTTCAGCAGGTTTAGGTGCTTGTGTGCCAGATGACCAAAGCAGCTTGATTTCCTGAAGCCACTGTAGAGAGAATGGACTCCAAAGTAACTCTGAAACCTTCAAACATGCATCACGGCAAGTGTGCCTCTGCGCACACATACAAAATGAAGCTTAAAAGGAAAGAAAACAAAGCAAGAAAGAGAAAAACACTAGCCTACTAATTTCTCCCCAGCCCTGAAATCAAGCTGTGAAAGTAGAAGATAGGACACTGACTGACTAACAAAGAGCCTGCTACATTATTAGTTCTCAGATCAAGACACATCCTTCTCTAAGGGGGAAATCATTTGCTCAGCCTTCAGTGTTAGTGGCGCCTTCCCGGCCAGGTGTCCCTGCCAGTCCACTCACTGCCAGGAATCGGGAGATGTCTTTCTTGTCATTCACTTTCATGGCCACAACATTCTCGAACATCCAGAAGAATGGGCGGTTGTCGCCTTCCTTGGGGCGTGTATAATTCAGCAAGTGGTAAAACTCGAAGAAGAGTCTTCCCGTGCCCTCTGTAATGGGAATAGCACAGGAAAACAAGGTTAAATCAAAATCTTCATTCAACACGAGTTTCAAAAGACCAAGAGTGGGCTGGGCGTGGTGGCGCACGCCTTTAATCCCAGCACTCGGGAGGCAGAGGCAGGTGGATTTCTGAGTTCGAGGCCAGCCTGGTCTACAGAGTAAGATCCAGGACAGCCAGGGCTATACAGAGAAACTCTGTCTCGAAAAACCAAAAAAAAAAAAAAAAAAAAACCAAAACCAAACAAACAAAAAAGACCAAGAGTGTCCAAAGGACACCACAGTGAAGGAAACCAACTGTATGTGTCGTGTCTGGGAAGGACTAGGCCTGAGCCGTGACTACTGCTGAACAACTGACAATAGGTTCCTTTCTCCATTTTCAACCTGAACACAGACACATGGCACATAGTGGTGCTGGGGTCCCAAACCTTGCTTACCATATAGACCTTTGCGGGCAGGATTGACATTAGAGAGATCATTGCAGGGGCTTCCACCAATCACCAAGTCGAAAGGGCCCCACTCGTCAATCTGATAGAAAAAACCCACACACACAGCTGGTATGAGTCTGAGGACGTTAGAACTGGACTCTGGGGGAAACTGCTAAGAAATGAGCAATTCTAAAATATTCTTTTATCACACTAAATGCTTGAGCCCAGACACCCCAATGCTCGTGGTGTAACGGAGCTAAGTAATCCTGAATTATACCTTCAACTGCGCCTTGTGCACTTTTTCTAAGCTTGTCCTACCTGCAACTCTGGAACTGAGGGTTGGGGACAGCATGAGACCAGAAAAAGTCCGGGGGATAAGAGAGATAAGGTAGATGTGATGAACTGCAAGAAAAAGGTGACCCGCACATTTTTCTTGGTGATTTTCCGGACATCATCCACATATTTGATTTGGCCTTCATGCTTAATGGTTCCCACAGCAATGGACTCTGAACAGACTTCAGAAGCAACGTACTTTTCCACTTTAATACCCAAGTCCTTGAGCACCAAGTACCCTGTGAAGGATCAAAGAGAAATGTGAGGCCAAGAGGCCAAGTGTGGAGCCATCAGCCCCACGGTGTCCTCCTGCAGCACAATGAGGACCCTCACTCCATCCCTGTGACCTCAGAGGATCTGTGTCAACCCCCAGGGGACCTCAGGCCCCCATTGACTGTCTCATTCCAAGTATGGGAAATCTCACAAAGTGGAAAGGAATCAGGAGTGAGGAAAGTATTTCTTGCCTAATTGACTGTAAGTGTATTTATGCATGTAGAAGGAAACATGTAAGGATAGAAGTTAAAATGCAAGAGCTAAGAAGTATGACCTTTCAAAGAGGGATGAAGAGCGCCATGAGCCACAACAGACCTGAGAGTGTGGTGCATGTTGACTGATTCCTGCAGATATACAAATTGAAGAAGACAGAGAAGAGCACTGCCTGCTGGAGAGGAGAGCACTGCCTGACAGGGAGCACTGCGTGCTGAGAGCACTGTCTGCTGAGAATTGCCTGCTGGGGAGTACTGCCTGCTGGAGAGGAGAGCACTGTCCGCTGGGGAGCACTGTCTCATTACCCCATCATTTATATGTCGGGCTAACAAACTCTCAGATGCTTGAAGGAAAACAAGATGCATGTCCCTTTTGAAATGGCCAGTGGACCCAGGCAGGGAACATGGCAGGAACAGGAACTTGCCACCAAGCCTGATACATGGGTGACCCACATGGAACAGATGTTGTCTCTGATCCCCACGTGTCTTCGTTCATTGTTCCAACAGAGCATCAGACTCACCTGTCGCAATTCCATCAAACAGAGACAGGACTCTAATGGGCCTCCTTTTGGATGCAGGAATTGCTGGGTACAACTTGGGTGGCTCCTGCTAGATAGGAAAGAGAGAGAGAGATACTCAGAGTATCCATCCATCCTCCAGAGCCCAGAGGCTATGATGGGAACTGGTGAGAACGTGTTTGGCACAAGCTGGCCATTCTGTCCTTAGACAGGAGGCACAGCTGCCTCCTACAGACACACAGACAGATAAGGAGCGTGACTGGTAACTGCCAAGGCCTCTGAGAACAGGAGATAAACCCCTACAGTGTAGGAGCAGCTGGTCCCAGGCAGCTCTGAGGTTTGCTTCTTGTTCCCTCATCAGAAGGGGCTGGAAGCCAGAATTGTCTGCTAGATGTCAGTTGCCTGACTAGCAAGGNGGTTCCTGCAGCTTGGCATCCTCAGCTGTGCCTGCACCCACCAGCACCTCCAGACATTCCACACAGAAGCACCTGTGTCCAGTATCCAGGGAGAATCGGCATCAAGGTTACCAGGCGATCTTCCTGCAGACCAAGTTCCCTGCGGGTGGACGACCACCCCTTTCTAATGGTCAACCTCCTGTCTCCAAGTGTTTTTCAGCTATAGGGTAAGAAACCACTTCTTGGATATGAATCACCCAATCTCTTCCAAATCCAGACCCTTCCAACCAAAACCTCACAGGTCTGTCTTCACGGGCACACCTGACCTGAGCCCAGCACTCTTAGTGCATCAATCCAGTACACACATGTGAGCAACAGATTCCACAAGATTTCACTGGGTGCTCATTTTCTGTTTGGGTTTAGCTGACTACAGGCTGCTGGATCTGCAGGGTTCAACCCAGCACCAGAGGCCCACTTGCCCAGCCCACATCGAGGATCACTCACCTACAGCAGCTTGTGTTACTACACAGCAGCAGTTCACGCCCCTCACAGCACACGGTACAGTAGGACTGATAGCCGTCCTCATCATACATGTAGAAGAGCTCTAGGAAGCGGTCCTGGCCACCAGAGAGAGGCAGGTGAGACTCTAGCTCTGATCTCAGCCATGCTTGGCTAGCAAGCCCCTGGGACCCTAGCTGGTGGCCTAGCATGCTCTTCAGTGACAGAACATGTGACCTTAGTGTCCTGTGGAGGGCCTTCTCTGCTGTAACACCTGTCCCCCAAACAGGAAGGGTGTGGGGCTGTGCCCTAGGGAAGCTGTTCAGTAGTGCCTGGAGCAGGGACTGTGCTGGGGGCCCGGATGGGGATAGATGTGGCATGGGAGTGAGAAGACTTACTCGGCAACTCTGACAGAGCCCACCCTCAAAGAGGGGGTGAAAGGACGCAGGGTTCTTCTTACCACAGGACAAACAGCGGTCTGAAATTGAGATGGGGTGTCAGAGTTTATGAAAATCAAAGGCCTTGTAGCCGTTCAGGTGTTAAGCAGTCAAGTCCTAAACACCTGCCCTGTGTCAAGGCCTCTGTTCTATACCGAATGCTGTATTTCAGTGTAAATGTTATTGTTTCAAACCAACAAAATAGGACATTTGTCAGGGAGCAAAATATCAAACACTGCGAAGGGCTATGTCAAGAAGAAATTAAAATAACTGCCTTGAGTATTTCTAGTTTGCATACAAATGGCAAAAAAAAAATGTTGGCACCGATTGTAACTCCAATTAGCTCGGCAGGTAACAAGACCAATCCAATCCTTAACAAAGTAGCAGCCATGTGCCTTCATACTGAAACTGTGTCCTCTACCTTGAGACAGTCAGCATATTTTAACTAATTGGATCAAATACTATATCTAGGTCAATTTTTTTCTCATGTGATTATTACAGTGGCCAAGATTAGGCAAGTTTAACACAGAACACCGTTAGTCCCAAGCAGTAATGAAGCAGAGACAATGGGACTTTCAGCAATAGGACAGCCCAGTCTTGTAGGGAGTTCTAGGACAGCTAAGACTATACAGAGAGACAGGGTCTCAATAATTACATAGGTAGGTAGAGAGACAGATAGACAGACAGACAGATAAAGACAGTCAGTAATGCTAGCCAAGACTTACTGGGAGGTGGTAAGTGACTTGTATATGGAGGAAGGACCAACATCACCTTTCCCGGGATGAGAGAGATACAGGCTGTGTCTCTTCTTTTAGTGATTTTTCAATTTATTTGCACATACTTATGTTGAAGTACATGTACACCTGTACTCTTTGAAAACCATAGGTCCATATTGGGTCTCTCTTATATTATGCCTGGTTTTCCTCTCACGGTCTGTAGCACAGACGATCACGCTTTTGCGGGCTCATGCACATGTGAATACACCTGACTGAATACATTCCCATAATCAAACTGAAGAGAGCGTCATGGGTCCTCTTCCTCTCCTTCCTCATCTGGCACAATGTGTAACACTATTGCCCGTGCGTTCTAATCTTGTATGGACTCTACCGTATTGACCTGTCCTGTATTGATCTGTTCTGTATCGCTCTGTAGAGGCTGTAGGATTATAGGAGGCTTCGTCATAGCTTTGTGTCAAAGTATTTCTGGGAAAAAAATTCCCTTGTATAGTAAGTGGCATGTTATTCCGCACCATGCAGGTTCATGTCTATAACACAGGTCTCTATCTCCAGAGTCATACCACTCAAACAAATTACACTCTTATTTGTACTCATTCCCGCAGTCTATGTGCTCACACAGACTAGGGCAAGGACAGACTACTCTTCCTGAAGAAAACTGTATGTGCCTCTTACCACGAAGACATCAAGGCCCGATTGGCTGTTTTCCAGTTTCAGGAGGAATGCAGCACAGGTTTTATGTGAACCACAAGCTACTTACTGACAGACATTTCCCTAGTTCAAGGATGTAGTTTCTCACTCGATACTCAGCAAAAGTCATTATTTGAGGATTAAGGGACAGAAAGTTGGAAAGGCAAGATGAAGCGATGGGAAAAGCCATTAGTTACTATGACAACAGCGAAGTAGTTCCTGAAAGCTCACAGTTCTTATGCTTAGACAAAGGGCCACGGTTCACAGTTCCCCTACTGAGATCTAACCTAACTGATCAGGTATTTCAAGGACAAAATCATATTCAGTTAAAAATAAGGAAGTGGAACTGGAGAGATGGCTCAGTGGTTAAGAGCACTGACTGCTCTTCCAAAGGTCCTGAGTTCAAATCCCAGCAACCACATGGTGGCTCACAACTATCTGTAATGAGAGCTGACACCGCCCTCTTCTGGTATATCTGAAGACAGCTACAATGTACTTACATATAAAAATAATTAAAAAAAAATAAGGATGTCATGTTAATATGTCTAATGAATTTCAAGAACTAATGCACAAGGAACAGACAGAGGTCAATACCCAGGTCTCTGGATTAAACCCATGCAGAAGGACAAAGCCAGGGTAAGGTGGGCCTGGGGCAGCCCCAGAAGGAGGGATGGGAGACAACAGTACCTTCCAGATTTCCCTTGTTGTTAGTGACATCAGAAGCCATTCGTTCTGTTGAGGAAAGGGGGACAGGTGTGAGATGAGGTGGGGAAGTCTCTCCTGGCCCTCAGCCTTGCTCCCCTATA
This sequence comes from Mus minutoides, assembly GCA_902729485.2. Lineage (NCBI taxonomy): Eukaryota > Metazoa > Chordata > Mammalia > Rodentia > Muridae > Mus > Mus minutoides. The sequence continues at coordinate 62,770 of CACVCL010019885.1, read as the reverse complement.
CCCCACAGTGCAGTGGTCCTGAGGGCCTGCTGCTCCCAGTTCTGTACCATGCATCCCCAGACCTTCCAGCATCTCCCCCAAATCACCTCGGCTCTCCTCATCCTCCCCTCGGTCCTTCCCACCATAGCTATTTGTCTTGAGGCGCTTGGGTGGGGTAGAGTGCTCAGAAGCAGCAGAGTCATTGGTTGTGCGTCTTCGACTTTTGTTCTCTGCAATGGAAGCAGATGGGATTTGACTGAAGGGTCTAAGAGACAAAACAGGCTTAGGACAAGGCCATGTGTTGCCTGGGTCCCAGCTTCAACTATAGTGGAGGACCATAATGGGAGAGAATCACAGTAGAGAGCCCAGAGCAGAGGCCAATACTGTGACATCTGCCAATAACTGACAGGAGCATGGAGCTGCCAGGAGAGACAGGATTTCACTGAGGGTCAGGGCCAAACTGTCAACTGATACTAGTAACTGGTTCAACTAGATTTCAGTAATGGATTCTACCTTAGCAAATCGTATTAGTTAATATGCATTTAATAATCATGCTGGCTAATTAATGCCTATTAGCCCATATACACCTCCAAACATTACTAAAAAAACTGAAATATTCTAATTTTCATAAGTGGTAACTTAGAAAGGTTAAATGTTTTTCTTAATTTCAGTTTATTTCCTTACTAGAAAATTTTTAAATTTTTTTTTTTTTTTTTTTGCTGAGTGTGCTGGTTCATGCCTTTATTAACAACATTTCAGGAAACAGACAGGTAGCTCAAGGCCACCAAACCTACACGTTTACAAAAAACGACTATAATAAAACCCAGTTTTAAAAGAAAGCTTTTGCCTGGCGTGGTGGCACACGCCTTTAATCCTAGCACTTGGGAGGCAGAGGCAGGCGGATTTCTGTGTTCGAGGCCAGCCTGGTCTACAAAGTGAGTTCCAGGACAACCAGGGATATACAGAGAAACCCTGTCTTGAAAAACCAAAAAAAAAAAAAAAAAAAAGAAAAGAAAGAAAGAAAGCTTTTATATTGGTTCATATGGCAAATCACTAAATACTCCTCCAACTAAGGAAATAATTTTCCCATGACAGGGTTTCTCTGTGTCGCCATAGCTGTCCTGGAACTCACACTGCTGACCAGGCTGGCCTGTTCCCTGAGTGCTGAAGATTGAAGGCATGTACCACCATAGGCATACAGAAAAATAAAATTATAAGCCCATCAAAATGACACTTTCTTATACCCAAATCAATCCCAGGCTACATACTGAGGCCGAGTAGCAAGAGCATGGCCCTTGAGATTTCTCTGTGGGTAGACATGTTTGCAGTCTAACATCATGATACCAGGGCTCCTTAAATCAGTCTTATTTCTACATGTCTCCTAGCATGAACATTCAAAAGAATGTTTTTTAAAACTATAAAGACAACAAAACTCTTAAGGACCTTTGACGACAAAGTGACAATTGCCAGTGCTCATGTGTCATTAATATTAAGAAACAAGAGAGAAGGTGATATCCAGAGAGTGTAGAAGGCGGATGTGCACCCAAAGTTAGCCCGAAGATCAGTGGTGGGTGGGGTGGGGTGGGGTGGGGTGGGGTGAGGGGTGAGGGTGAGTGACTCAGACCAGCATTAGGAGATTTGTTTCTTCTCCAGTGAGTGCTATAGATGCCAAGAAATTGTAAGATAGAGCAAAGAAAACCACTTAAAGATGGGAAGGTAATACCGCGTCTCCTGGGTTCTAAGTTCCTACTGCCTGAATGACGCACCTTCGACTTATTAACCACTTTGGCAGGAAAACAAAACAAAAACATTGTATTAGATAAAGGGACTATTGGGGTACATCTCATTATGTTGAATCATGGGTCTAATTCAGAGAGATAAGCTACCTGTCAAAGTGGCAGGTGACTATATCCATTTATTTTACTCTAAAGAGAAACAGGAACACAAGGGATCAATTTGGACACGTAGAAAAGATTACTTGCACATGCCCGTAGAAACAAAGTGTCCAGGAAGCCACATTTCAAGTAACTGCCACCTAACCTCCATAGGTTTTTATACCAGCCCTGGGTTCCACAGAGCCCAATAGGCCTTGCTTGAATTGGTCTAATGCATGCCCAGGGATTGGCCATGTGGCTGGGGCTATACCGTCCACAAAGGCATAGGTTCATTCCCACCTGGTTGCTTGTTGTTGGGTTTGAGGCCCTCGATCCCAGTGGGCTTGAAGCCTCCGTGGGCCCACTCCAGCATGGGCTTCAGCTGGTCCTCCAGTGACTCTCCAGGACTGCTGGAGAAGGTCTTGCCAGCTCGTACCCTGGCTTTCTGCCAAGACACAAATAAAGGCAAACTCTGTCCATGAATGAATGGGAGCAGGCGATTGAGGTATGTGCCAAGGCAAACCCAGGGATTCCCCCTGCTGGGGCCTGCATTCCCTAAACAGTGATGTCGTTCAGAGTTAGATGGAGATAAATCATTGTTTACAAGTGTCTGTAAAAGGTCCTTTCTAGTAGTGAGACTATGTGACCACACAAGTCAGTAATCCTGACTTACTTAGCTGACAGTATTAATTCATTAGTGATCCCCGTCAGACATGTGAAACCCAGTCCAAGTAAGACACCTGATTTTCTCCATTTTCTTCCTTGGTATCCCTGCCTCCAAGCTATTCTTGGTAACGTCACTAGCTTTCCTTCAATAGGTTTCTTCTTCCTTGCCTATAGGCTGAAACCCTAGTTATAACCCACACCCACGTTACCTCCAGAGTGTGGTACATGGCCTTCCTATAAGAAACCAGCTTATTGAAGGTGGCCAGATTAAAGTGCTGGCTGAACAGCCCCAGAGCCACTAGTTTGTCAGCAGAGATCTAGGAGAGAAAAAATATGACTGTGATTGACCCATACGTAAACTCAGGGTGAAGTGGTTCCCTCAGAGCCTATTCCAGCACAACTTACAGAAGCCAACACTGAAAAATAAAAAGCAAAGGCCAAACAGTACACTGAACAGACTACATAGCTGGAAACTCCAATGTGGGGAAGAAAGATGATCTAGGTGGAGCTTCCTCAGCATCCTGCACAGGTTTGAGCACATGTGGGTGAACAAAGTGGACAGGACATGAGGCTCAGTCTTGAGACTGTCCTCCTCGATGAAATCTGTGTGCGTTCTTTACTCTTCCTGAGTGTGTAATAAATAACTGTTGACCCTGATTCCTTGAGTTCCCACAATGCACTTTCAAAGTGTTCTGGAGCTCTTACTACCCACAATGACTGTATTCCTTATCTTGATCACTAAGGCAAATTATTTGTGCCAATACAGACATGGATGGGATTCATACTGAATGCAAGTATAAAATTGGGGGACTCAGGCTATACGAATACAGGGAGTCCCTGGACGTAGTGCTTGCCTTTGTGTTCAGCTCCATCTTATGCTTAAGAGTTTCAACTCTGTGATGTGGCTTCATAAGCTAGAAGACTGGGGGTTAGGTAGGCTTTGGGTAGATCTTGGCCTTTGGCCAGTGCCATAGCATGTTGTATGTCATAATCCTACCATCCCCATGCTACTCCATATAGCCATCTGACCCTGTCTAGAAACAAGTATGTTATGTCTCACTGGATCAAAGCAATGGCAGATATCCCTGCAGTCCGATGGTTCAGAAAGTAGCATAGACCCATGAAACAAGTCCTATTGCTCCCTCTGCTGGTAAGACAACTTTATAATCTCAGATCAATTTTCATGTCCTGATTCCTACCCCAGGGGAATGTACACTATATTTCAGAAAAATAGAATAAATGTAAATTCGTAGGAAACAGAACCTAAAATAGAACAAAGTCCTCTAAATGCCATTTACCTCTCAACTTGCTGTACCTCAGGAACCCTTTCCTGTCTTCCAGGAATTGGCATAACACTGACATTTCTTAGGAAACCCTACAGGAAGTCCATTCTTCCAGCATCACTCAAATGCAGACAGCTGGACAGTTTTTAGGGGTTAACAACACAATGGTTCCTTGGATACAGGACTTGAGTTAAGATTCCCGGCATCCAAATGGTAGTTCATAATGGTCTCAAGTCCTAAGTCAAGATCCAAGGGATCTGAAAATTTGAACTCCCCCTTCTAGCCTCCCATGCTGTATAAAACTACATCCAGGGAAATACCCATACTGATTTTAAAAAATGTTTAAAGCAGATCTTGGCACATGCACTTAACATGTGGGCTGCTGCTGGGATGGTAGAACTTGCCTAGCACATATGAGGTGGACCCACAACCTTTAAAAGGCACACAATAAACTCAATTTATGTCCAGAAGACCCTCATTAGAAAGATTCCTTTTAAATGACTAATCCTAGTTCAAATTATCTTTTCATGCAGCCTCTATGGCTGTCATGAACTTCACTCTGTAGAGAAAGCCTGTCTCTGCTGGGATTACAGGGGTAGGGGTGTGTGTGTGTGTGTGTGTGTGTGTGTGTGTGTGTGTGTGTGTGTGTGTAGATGTCCACAGAGGCCATAGGACAGCATTAGAACTCTGGTGCTGGAGTGACAGGCAGTGGTGAGCAGCCTGATGTAAACTCAAATCCTCTGTAAGAGCAAACAGTCACCTCTTTTAACCACTACACATCATCCCTCCATCAAACTCCTTCAGCAGACTTGTCACAGGCACACACCTTCAGTCCCAGAACTCAGGTGACAGAGGGTGACACTGAGACCCTGTCTCTAAGAACAAAGCAGCTGCTCTGAGTCTACAGCAAGCATCTCAGACATGTAATCCAAGAAGTCATTTTCTTCACTCAAGTACCAATGCCAAGCTTACTGTAGCCTCTAGCAGGAAGGCGACCTTCGAGCGGCCTCCAGAGAAGAGAAGAAGCCAGGCCTGAGGTGTGAAGAACCCCCAACCCGCCCTGCCCTTAGCTCACCTCAGAAAACTTGCCATCACCAAACCACTGTACCCAGCGCATTCCGGGCATGGCCTGGCGCTTGGAGGTGGCTTTCCAGGACACCACCATGGCAGGCCACCAGGAGAAGCCCTTGATCTTTCCCCACACGAGGTCACCTATTCCAAACTCTTTATCATCCTTGGAGAAATAAACAGAAAGAATTATAGTTACCAGGGCAGGTGAACCCTGAAAAACTCCACTACCAAGGGCTAGAAAATCCTTGGCCATACAAAAAAATAAATGCCAAATGACTGCTCTTCCAGAGGTCCTGAGTTCAAAAAGATGCCCAGGAAAAATAAATTGGTTTTCTATGGAAAGCACAGGCCATCACTTTGGAAGTCTTGTCTGTCTTCCACTGCCCCAGGGATTAAACTCAAATGAGGCTTGGTGGGGAGTAACTTAACCACTGAGCCCGAAAACTAAGTTAGGAAAGCAGAAAGAAGCCTGCGCTCAGTCTTGAGTACATATTCCTTGGGCTAACAGCCTTCTCTTCAATAACTACAACCTTGCTTCACAAAAAAATAAAATAAAAAAGCAACATGGGGCTACATCAGGAAGTATGCTGAATGAACACAAAATTCTAGCATTGTCAAGATAGATACACCTTGTAACGTATAAGTAGAAAGGCATTAACTGGCAATGTATACCAACAACCTCAACTAGTTAAATAATTCCAGTGCCTGAATACACACATGATAGCACTATTGTAGCCGGGCGTGGTGGCGCACGCTTTTAAGCCCAGCACTCGGGAGGCAGAGGCAGGTGGATTTCTGAGTTCGAGGCCAGCCTGGTCTACAAAGTGAGTTCCCGGACAGCCAGGGCTACACAGAGAAACCCTGTCTCGAAAAACAAAAAACAAACAAACAACAACAACAAAAAAAACTATTGCTTAGCTGATATAAGCCACAAATATTATCTAAAAAAATTATGTCTCCATGGCAACTACTGAGATGCTAAGTTGGTAGGTGGGGATTACAGTAAAGAAAAGCCATATTATGAAGTCCTTAGATTGTAATCCTATTAAAATTAACAGAAATTCCGATAGCATATGGATATAATCCCAGCATTTGGAAGGTCAAGGATTTGGAGTCAATCCTTGGCTACATACCTTTTTTTTTCTGTTCTTGAGACAGGATCTATCTCACTACAGCCCTAGCATGGAGCTCCCTACATAGAGCAAGCTTGCCTCTGCCTCCTGTTTATCATTAAATGTACATTGTATGAAATCTTAAAATCATTTAGTCACTAAATAAGTTTTACAGTTTCCTTCTCCCTGTATTTTGGACCTTATGCAAACATGGGCCAGTATCCCTTCTCAGGCTTACCTGATATTCTGTGCTGTCTCCATCTCTGCTCTCTGCATCGACCTGTGTGGTGTCCATGGCCTCCTGATCGCCATCCTGGTTCAAGTCAACTGATGGGGCACTAATGCTCTTAGGTGTCACTTCTTCCATGAAGTCAACGCTGGCAGGGGATGACCATGGCGTGCTTGCTGAAGATGATGCTCGACGTCTCCGAGACTAAGACAGAAGGATGAGATTGAGACCCAGTGAAGCAAAGCAGAAGGGGGTACACTAATAGTATCCCCAACAGGTTCTCAGAGAATGAAGAATGGAGAAAGAAATCAGCATCCCAGAAGGCACGGTTACGTGAACTGGCAGCCATTTGAGCCCAAGGCAGAGCAGAGACAGAATAAAGAGTGTGTGTGTGTGTGTGTGTGTGTGTGTGTGTGTGTGTGTGTGTTCAATGACAGAGGCTCTGTGCTCAGAGGGTAGGGTCCATCTGGAAACAGAAGAATGTGCTAGCCCTGCTGGGGTCACCTCAAGACAGCAGGAAAAGATACAAGTCAAGGGTAAATGACACCAGTGGCCTTCACTCAACTCCAAGATAGGCTAGCGCCCAGAGCACTCGGGAATTCTTGCCTCCTCAAAGTAGTTCCAGGTAGGATAAGTCAGAAGAGAAAGTAAGAAGCCAGACCCTGGAAAGCAGGAGCGTGTGAAGAAAAGCACACGCTATACACACACAACGGTGTTGTGTTGTGTTGTGTTGTGGGGAGTGAATGAAGTAGATCTTGAGATCAGAGATGGGACCAACCCTGGTTGCCGGGAACTCCACAGGGTACTCTTGCACGTGGTGCCGGCCCTGCCGGCCTCGGGTGATTCTGGTGGAGGCTCTTTGCTTCTCCAAGCTGGAGGTACCATTGCTATGTCGGGTTCGGACCTGAAAGCGAGAAAGGATAAATACTGGGCCTTAGGTGAACAGCTGCATGGGGCACCCAAAGGCTCCCAAAGGACTTTTTAAGACTTTGAGATGGCCTCAATTCAACCTGAAGTGAGGAAAAACACTGGATGTAATCTCAGGGATACCTTCAACAAGGATATCTTTTGCAGGAGACTATCAGGCTTGTCCCGAGTCGAGTCACAACAGATTTGGCTACCTGAACTGGCAACAGCAAATGGGGGACTGAATTATTGCTTGCCTTCCTAAGGCTTAAATAAGGCAGTTCCTCATATTGTGGTGAGCCTTCAGTCCCCTCAACCATAATATTATTTTCGTTGCTACTTTGTAACCCTATTTTTGCTGTTATGAATCACAATGTAACTGATACAGAGGATATCTGATATGTGACCCTGTGAAAGGGTCTTCAGACCCTCTCCCAACAGCACTGAGACCCACAGGTCTCAATCATTGCCTTAAACCAAGTATTATTGCACCGAGAAGCACAGGCCTTGATAACGGCACGGGAAGCCAGGTGGTGGTGGCGCACTCCTTTAATCCCAGCACTTGGGAGGCAGAGGCAGGCGGATTTCTGAGTTCGAGGCCAGCCTGGTCTACAAAGTGAGTTCCAGGACAGCCAGGGCTACACAGAGAAACCCTGTCTCGAAAAACCAAAAAACAACAACAACAACAACAACAACAACAACAAAAGAAGGCACTGGAAGAGAGCAGAGCAGAAAAGTGCAGTTTTCTCAGCCCACGGTGTGAGCTTGCCTGCTGCTGCCATTTATTCAAACTCTGTGGAACGTTGATAGCTAATCAGCTGTGGGGGTGTCACCTGCCTGTAATCCCAGCACAAAGACAGGAAACAGCCTGAGATCCAACCGCAGCTCAAGAACAGAGAGTTGAAGTCACTGGATTGTCTCCAGTGTGTAAGATGAGCAAAGTATAAATCCACAGAAGGTGATCCACACTGCTGCACTCACCCTGCTCACTGACCCGCTGGGACTTCCCATTTCAATAGACTTTTTTCTGTTTTTAGTTCTGACTGATGTAGGTTCATTGTTTTGTTTGACATAGTATATGATTGGATTAGATTAGAAATCAATACATAGACTAACCTTGAGCCAGGTCATTCACTCAGAGAAAACATTCACAGAAGTGATAGGAGCCTCAGTCAACCACCCAAAAAATTACAAGCTTGGGGTAGTCAGGAGTGAACCTGTTACCTCTCAGATACAGAATGTTGAATAAATAACATAATAGCAATGGCTGAGTGTGGCAGCCCATGTTTTTAATCCTATCAACTGGAGGCAAAAGCAGGTGGATCAGAGTTCAAGGCCAGCTTGGTACAGAGTGAATTCCATGAGAGCTGGGGGCTACACAGAGAAACCCTGTTCCCCAAAACAAACAAGATGGGCTGGAGAGATGGCTCAGCAGTTAAAAGCACTGATTGCTCTTCCAGGGGTCCTGAGTTCAAATCCCAGCAACCACATGGTGGCTCACAACCATCTGTAATGGTTTCCAATATCCTCTTCTGGTGTGTCCGAAGACAGCACCAGTGTATTCAAAAGCAACAAATAAACAAACAAATAAATAAATCTTTAAAAAAACAATGCTTGTTTCGTGTAAACTCTGGATTTGAGCTTCGCCACAGGTGTGATGGTGCATGTCTGCAGTGCAGCCAGAAGCAGGTCAGGATTTACACAGGTGAGCTAAGGTCGCCACTGTCTCAGTGCAATACTGATGCTCCTGCCTCTACTTCATAGGCACTGGTGTTCCAGGATTTCCACACAGCCAGGCTTAAAGATCATCCCCTGTCATCAGCAGGATCTAACTTAGACCTGATCACACGGTGATGGTCACTGGTGACGGTAATTCGGTTCCCTGGCATTTTAGCAGGAATGGGTAATGATTATGAAGTCCTCCTCAAAGGGATTATAGTTAGGAAATGTTGAAGATATCCAAATGTTAAGTGGTTTTTGTTCATCAAGTTCTTGGTGTCACGTCCAGTGAGTGTCAAGTGGCTGTGCTCATGCGCTCTTTGCTCTGTCAAATGTCATTTTACCCTGAGGCTCCGGTTATAATCTGAATTACCCTGTAGTAGCTGAAGGACATTAACACTTAACCAAGGGGCTCAGTGGATTAGGGGACTTGCCAAAGCCTGCTAATCTTGAGTCTGTCTGGTCCCTGGAATCTATATGCTTCAAGGTGAAAACCTAGCTCTTCTAAGTTGTCCTCTGACCTACATAACACACATAAAACCCAATGTGTCAGGAAACCAATCTGATCAGTGTCTCAGCCTCTCATTTTTTTATGCAGGCCCAAGGACGGTGAGAGTTCCCAAAGATCAGCAGTGGGACTTACAGCTGGGCTTTCAGAACGCGTCCTGGTGTCCTTGGTCTCTCGGGTGAGCTTTGGCATTAGAATATCAGAGCTATTCCCATCATCCACCTCATCATCTCCGTCTCCATCTCCTGTCATGCCCTAGGAGAAAAAAGACCATGGGACAGAAGCATCATTATATTGAGGTAGTCCCCAAAGTACATCCTATAATCACCTAGTTTCTATCTAGTGAAATTTCACCTCTGCTAATCATGTGGATTAAAAAAGATAAATCCCGGGCCATTAGCACATTACGGAAATGAGACTAATGCTACCTTTTAGAAACCTCAACTTATTCAGAACACATACAGGAAGACCTGAGCCAAGGGGTTGGTGGAGGCCACCCTGGTTTACAGTGACAACCAAGACAGCCAGGATACTGTCTCAAAGAAACAACCCAAACACCCAAAGATGTCATGGCCAAAGCAAGCTAGCTCATCCCAGGAATGAGTGAGTTTTGCTCTATTATTGTACTGAGGACAGATATACAGGAAGTATCAACTCAAACAGACTTTCTTGTGCAGTAGAGAATTCCATTTGTCTTGTTTTTCATGAAATCAAAGCAGAAAGAAAAGCCCTAAGCCCCAGGAAGAGATAGAGGCAGTAGGTACCTGCGTGTAATTCAGAAGGCTGGAGACCTCCCTCTTAGACAGCCTGGAGCTTGACCTGCGGCCTGCAAGGAAGAGTTGGGAGGACACATTTGGGAGCAGGACAGTGGTCACCAGCCTGCAGGGCAGCCTCAGCCGACCCCAACGCAGTCATTTTAGGAAGCCAGTGTCCGTCATATCCAGGAACTCACAGTGAAAAAGGGCACAGGGTCTGTCTTATGCCTTTGTTGCCATTTTAGGGCAGAAAGAATCCCCTTCCTTGACAGTCCATTCCAGGAAACTGGTTGACACTGGCTACATTTCAAATGTCCCCATATGGGCAAGTAGCTCTTGGGGTCAACAAGAAAATGGGCCACTCTTATCCATTCTAGAAGGTCCTAAGGGACTCTAGATATCAAGGACAAGAAGGGACAATACAGGAGACTCCAAACCAAGACAAAGGCATTTCAAGTGGTCTCAGAACTGCTAAGAGGAAGAGGCCAGTAGGCAGCATTTCCTGATCACTGTGAAGCCCACACAAGCACAAGAAGCAAAGAGGCAGTCTCTGAGACCTGTCATGGAACCTGCCGGGTCTGAGCTTTGACACCCACCTCTGGTCTCTGGTGTGCAGACTGGCTCTGTGCAGATTGCCTCCAAGACTGGGGGTGAGGGAGCATCCTTTGTGTCTGAGGACTGGTCACTGCAGGTCTCATTAATGATGTTGCACTTCTCATACTCGCCGTCACCCTCTTCTTCATTCAGATGTCTGCTGTCTCCCTTCATCGTTTCCTGTGGGGAAAGATCAGGATATGTAGGAGGCAGACGGGGCACACTGCAAGGTTTACACAACAGGTTCTCTATTCCCTGCCCAAGAGACCCCATGACCCAGTCTCAGGCTCACATGTCCATGATCCAAGACTCCTCCCAAACAGAGCCTGTCTGCTCACAAAACTGTGAGGCTCAGAACTTAGTTCCATTTGGCTTGATGAGATCAATGCCCCTGATGCCTGAACCAGACAGGAGGATGGTGCTAAGGCTGGGGTCTGAGACTAGGGCTGTTCTGTAATTGGCCAGTTCTTCAAACAATGCCATTTAGGGCATGCCTACCTGGGCCTGCTTGAAACAGCCTAAGTTCCCCTCTGTCCCTGTGCCCAACCTCTGCAGAGCCTAAAGAAACCAGTGCACTCTTCTCCCCATGACACCTTTGTTTACTGTCTCCAGGTCTCCTTCCCTCTTCCCTTCCTCTCAGACAGGCTTCTCCACGGAGGCACAAGCCCCACCACAGCCCATCCTCTGGGCCCCATTGGTCAGTTGGCCTGTCACTCATTCCCTCCCTCAATAGCTGAGGCTGAATCCCAAGTTCTGAAGGGAGGATGGAGGAGAAGCAGCAGAGGGCTGTGGCAGTTACCAGGAGTGTACTCTGACCTTCCTGACAGCCTCATCCCACTGCCAAGACCTGACCTTGTACTGCTGTCCCTCCAGTAAGCCAGCTAAGACAGCTAGCCAGGGCTTCACTGATGGGCTGATAGGCTTGAGTGACCTGATTCACTCTCTACAACTATTTGGACACCAATTAGACATAGGTACATGTAAGAACCTGTCCTTGGCCAGGTCACACCTGCGTTTAATCCCAGAATTCAGGAGGCAGAGGCCAATGGATCTCCAGGGCTTCACAGTAAGATCCTATCAAAAAACAAAAACAAGGGGGCTGGTGAGATGGCTCAGCGGGTTAGAGCACCCGACCGCTCTTCCGAAGGTGATGAGTTCAAATCCCAGCAACCAAATGGTGGCTTACAACCACCCGTAACAAGATCTGACGCCCTCCTCTGGTGCATCTGAAGTCAGCTACAGCGTACTTATGAAGAATAATAAGAAATGAATCCTTGGACTGGAGAGACCAACCGGAGCAAGCCAGGCTGTCCGGAGTGAGCGGAGCCGAACGGGGACGGCCGAAGCAAGCGGGGACGCCGGAGCTAGCAGGGCCCAGAGCGAGTGGGGCCGAACGGGGACGGCCGGAACGAGCAGGGCCAAACCGGAGCAAGCAGAGCCAATCGGAGCGAGCGGGGCTGGCTGGAACAAGCCGGGGCCGTACGGGGGCGGCCGGGAGCAAGTGGGGCTGGCCAGAGCGAGCGGGGTTGAGCAGAGCGAGTGAGGTTGACCGGAACAAGGGAATAAATAAATAAAATAAAATTAAAAACAAAACAAAACAAAAAAAAAAACAAAAAACAAAAACAGAAACTGCACCCTCTTTTGGTTTTGGTTTTGTTTTTTTGAGACAGGGTTTCCTGTGTAGCCCTGGCTGTCCTGAAACTCACTTTGTAGACCAGGCTGGCCTCGAACTCAGAAATCCACCTGCCTCTGCCTCCCGAGTGCTGGGACTAAAGGCATGCGCCACCACCACCGGGCCAAACTGCACCTTTCTAGCAGACAACTGTGAGCCCATTCTGGAATAGAAAAGTGCCACAGAAAAGAACTGAGATTTCCACATGAAATGTAATGTGGCCCAACAGCACCATCAGGGATCCTGAGGACAGACTGAGGGCAGCCTGGGACAGAGATGCTGCCTCAAAGGACAAAGGGTGTGGAGAATGCACCTCAGTAGTGTTTGTCTAACCAGAGTTGGAAGCCCAGCACTGGGGTGGGGGACAGGAGACATGGATGATAAAACAGTGACCCTGCCTCTAGACTGTAAGGATGAAATAATAAAATAGAAAACTCAGGGGCATGTGAGTTAGACGGTCAGCCAGTAGAGGGGGCCTGTCATGAAGATTAAAGGTATAAATAACTCTAAAGCCCAAACTCACAAGGAGAAGCTCCTGCATTTTCCTCCAATAAATGTAAGCTCATGTGTACACACACAAGTAGATCAAACTTTAAATTTTAAAAAGAAAAAAGCAAGCACACTAAGAATGGGAATATAGGGCTGGAGAGATGGCTCCGTGGTTAAGAGCACTGACTGCTCTTCCAAAGGTCCTGAGTTCAAATCCCAGCAACCACATGGTGGCTCACAACCATCTGTAATGGAATCTGATGCCCTCTTCTGGTGCATCTGAAGACAGGGACAGTGTACACACATACATAAATAAAATAAATAAATATTTAAAAAAAAAAAAAAAGAATGGGAATATAGCTAGATTAACAGACGATCTGCATAGCCGAGCCCTTGGAGAATTTTTACCAGCATGAGAAAATTAAAGCTATTTATAGCTGTTGAAATCTATAATGCAGGAACTTGAGAAGCTTCAAGAGTTAAAGATGGCATGAGGCACACAATAAACCTAGAGGAAAACTGCAACACAGGGCTCAGGAATGGTAGAATGCACCTTTAATCCCAGGACTGAGAAGGGAGCGGTAGGCAGCTCTCTAGGAATTTGAGGCCAGCCTGGTTTACATAGCAAGTTTCAGGCCAGCCAGGCCTACACAAGAAGTAAATACGAGCTGCCCGGCTAGCTCAGTCGGTAGAGCATGGGACTCTTAATCCCAGGGTCGTGGGTTCGAGCCCCACGTTGGGCGGTTTAGTTTTCGGGTTTCCGCGATACCTGCTATGAAACCAAGTTACATTAAACAAGTTAAACAATCCAATACTAAAAGAACCACAAAGATGAAGCTAGTATCTTAAGCCGGGCATGGTGGCACATGCCTTTAATCCCAGCACTCGGAAGGCAGAGGCAGGTGGATTTCTGAGTTCGAGGCCAGCCTGGTCTACAAAGTGAGTTCCAGGACAGCCAGGGCTAAACAGAGAAACCCTGTTTCGAAAAACCAAAAAAGAAGTAAATACGGAAGGTGGAGAGGTGGCTCAATGGTTGGTTAAGCATTGGCTTGCGGCTCTTCTCTCCAGAAGACTGGGATCAATTCCCAGCACCCAAATGGTGGCTCATAATCCTCCAGTTCTAGGAGACCCTAACAACCTCTGCGCATTCTCTACACACAGACATACGTGCAGGCAATACACCCACCCACAAAATAAGAATCTTTTTAAAAAGTAAAACTATAAGTGAGTCTAGGATTTCTATTGGAGAAAAAGGCTTTTATAACCCCAGGAAAGGAGGTCCACTCTGTCCAAATCCCTAGGCAGCTCAGTCTGGCCTTGAACATCTAGCAATCAGCCTCAGACTATAAGACTAGAGGCATGCCTTTGTGAACCATGTTCCTTCACCTGCTGTGTACCCACCCTTTTGACGTTGAAGTATGTTAACTACAAATCTCAGGTGTGATAACTACATAATCAAGTCGTACATACACATGTATACGCTTGCATGCTCGTGCACGCACGTACTCGAGAACACACACATCTCAGACTTAGCTGGGTGTGGTGGCTTGCATTCAAAAGGCAGAGGCATGCATGTAAAGTATCTGAGTTTGAGGCTAGTCTGTCTGGTCTACAGTTTGTTCCAGGACATCCAGGACTAGAGAATCTCTGTCAAGTAAACATAAAATCCCTGGTTTTTATACAAAATCAAATCAACAATCACAGGCAGACAATCTGCTCATGTTTGGTTTATTTGTTCATTTGTTTGTTTTTCTTTTTGTTTTTAGACAGGGTCTCTATGTAGCCCTGTCCTCAGATTCAGAATCTACTGGCTGCTTCCTCCTGAGTGCTGGAATTAAGGGTTCACATACCGTAGGTATCAGATCACACCAGGCCTGGAATCTCATTCCTTCTCACAATACAACCGAAAAAAGTCACTCACCACATACACTTGTGTCTAGAACTCTGCTGAAAGAGCAGTTGACCACCTGGTTTCCAGTCTCCTATTTACTCCTGTTTAAAACCTCACCAGCTATCTACCCAGTGAACTTTCTAGAAGTAGCACCTGGTGTTGCTCCAAGAGTACGAGACAGGATTAGCATCTACCAGGGGGCACTGTGTAGCTCAGTATGAACTGTATGGCAGGCACCCCCAGGAGTATTTGAAAGTTATACACAAGGCCTAGACTGCATCCGAAGCATGGCAGAGAGCATGTGAACCTCTGGTTCCATCAGTAGGCCAGAGCCAGCACCTCGCACTGGATACACAGGCATTAGCTGCAGTCTCAGGCTAAAGCTAACTAACCTGCCCCACCAGGGCTCTAAACTTCATCAAGATCTCTGACTAATCTGTGCATTAGAGAATCACAGACAGCAAATGAGAGTCCTAGGCCAAAATGGTCCAGTCTTCGACTTTTTCTTTTCTTTTTTTTTTTTTTTTTGTTTTTCAAGACAGGGTTTCTCTGTATAGCCCTGGCTGTCCTGGAACTCACTTTGTAGACCAAGCTGGCCTCGAACTCAGAAATCCACCTGCCTCTACCTCCCAAGTGCTGGGATTAAAGGCGTGCGCCACCACGCCCGGCTGCTTCGACTTTTTCTTAACACAAGGACTCTCTTCTGCTCCCCACGGACAGGGGAAGTGTCTGATCAAGTCCCATCAGCCAGGCACCATGACTTGGTAGAACAAACTAGTTGACTGTGGCCATTTCCTGAGGCCAGGAAGGCAGACACTCAGGAAAGCTGCTGGGTGTTTGTATTCAGAAGAGCATTTCCCCTCAGACAAGATCAGCACCACCTGGCACAAGTGGGTGGCTGAAGCTCCCTGGAGGCACACTCTGAGGAGGAGGCAGAGTCAAGAGTCAAGAGCTGGTGTGGAGTCAGGCCTAAAGCAAGGACATGCGTGACCTCTCAGCCCGGGTCATTGTGGGTTTTCTCACACAGCCTTGGACTTCAGTCCCTCAGACAGGCCCTATCTGGGTCAACCAGAAGCCAGACAGGTGTGTGCCCTCTTTCTACACAGGTCCAAGAGGACCTGCTGCCCAGCACTGACAATGATTAACTACCCTGGACCTTCCCCTGGGCATTAGTGGTGCCTAGTGAGCCAGTGTCGGAAAGGTGGGTGGCATACCTTCCCCAAAACACCTCAGCATCCCACAAACCCACCTGGACCCGCAGGCAGGATGTGGAAATGAACCCCACCATTATGGTCCATTACCTGCGTGTTCAGGGATGGACTTCACCACCCACCCCACCCCCCAAAGTGGATTTACAACTCCCATGACTCCAGTTCCATGGGATCTGACTCCTAACCTCCTCAAACACCAGGCAAGATCATAGTGTGCACATTCCTGGTCTACATAGTAAGTTCCAGGCCATCCAGGGCTCTAAGTTAGACCTTGTCTAAAATAAAAGGGTTGAGGGAGGGGAATGCCAGACTGGGTGTATAACATAGGCAAAGGGAATGTAACATTCACTCAGAGCCTTCTGACACTGAAACTCTCAGCTCACCACCAGGGATTGGTATGTGATGTCAGATAATAAATCTCTTCTCAGGTACCTCATTTTGGCTTCAGGCTAAATTTTGGCTTCCGGTTCAACACTAGCACTTCTTGAGTAATATAGCTCCTATCATGAGCCAACTGGCCTTATCTACTGTAATTTTCCAGCAGGAATGCTAAGCTGGCTATTCCTTCCCAGGAGGTCCAGTATGGCTGACATACTGTGTCAAATTTACACAGGTATTGATCTCTGCTCTCTGCTTTCAGTAGCCTGAACAGCACAAACATACATCTCCCAGGAATCTATGCAGGGGGGAGGTTAATGACCCTGCCAATTCTAATGCCCAAGCAGTCCAGAGGGCACAGGCCTTACTGATGATGTTTCCAGAGACAAGCAGTCAGACCCTTAAAATGCTATTAAGGATTTACCTGCCACTCCAGGTCTCAGGGGTACTCCATGGAATGAAGTATGATCTGCTGTTGTATTTACCTTCCAAGTGGCTGCTTAACCTCAGGACCCTTCCCCAGATACCGGGCAGTTGTGCAGGAACCAGGTCAGAGGAACAAACGCAATGTGGCAGACAAGGGGTAAGTGACACCCACGATTAGACTCAAGAGGGGGCCCAGGAACTCCTTCCAACCCCAGCAATTTAGAGCTGATAACATGCATCTCTTCCAGGCTAGCCAGCTATTCCATGCTATTCCACAGCATCCTGTAACCTCGCTGGCAGGAAGGAGGGAGGGTTAGGATCATGAAGGGAAGCAAATGGAAGTCTTGTGCCTCACCTCCAGCCTCAGGACAAAACCTGCTCCATTCACGGAGTTCCTGTGTGGGGGCACTGAGAATCCACAGCCTCCCTGGAGTCCTCCCCTGCCTGATCCATAAGGACAGCTGTGAGCAGATGTGTTGGGAGTACTTCCCTTGTGCCTCATAGTGAAAAGCATAGCAGACAGGCTCCATTCTACAGGAGGACACACTACAGCTCAGAGCAAGCAGCCTTGTCAGGGTCACTGCAGGGGTCCTTACAAGGCCTGAGACAGAGGTATAGTAAGTTAAAATTAAGTGGGAGGCTAAAGATGGCTTAAGTTGGTCCTCACTGCTCTTCCTGGACACCTTCTTCTGGCCTCTGAGAATACTAAGTGGATATGGTGCAGGTACAGGCAAAACACTCACAAAATAAAACTAAATCTTGACGGAAATAATGCAAACCAGGTAGTGGCGGCGCATGCCTTTTATCCCAGCACTTAGGAAGCAGAGGCAGGCGGACCTCTTGAGTTTGAGGCCAGCCTGGTCTACAGAGCAAGTTCCAGGACAATCAGATATACACAGAGAAACCATCTTGAGAAACAAGACAAAACAAAAAATTTTAAATGCAGAAGGTCAGAGAGATGGCTCATCACATAAAGAAGCCGCCAAGCCAGGTAATGTGAATCCAATCCCCAGGGACACGAGGAGAGTAAACTACCCCAAGTTGTCCTGACTGTCACAAGACTGTCATGGGTTTGAGTGCATTCAACACACCGTTTTGGTTTGGGGTTTGTTTAGCTTTTTGAGCCTGGTACCAGGCTGGCCTTGAACTCAGTCAGACCAATCTGCCTCTGTCTCTTGAATACCAGAACTAAAGCATACTATCACACTACACAAAATAGCCACCTTGCCCCAGAATCAAATTCTGCTAAGTCCCAAAAATCACTGTACACACCATTATGTCACCTGTGATAGAAGTGGCCATTGATGGATGTGAACTTTCAAGAGATTCAAAAAAAAGAAAAAAAAAAAAAATCTAGCCCAGAATGTGGCTTTCTCATCCGGTTACACGCTCTCTAGAGACTAAAGCCAAGAGTTTGAGTGAGGCCAGCCTAGACTAGTACAAAACAAGTACCCAGGTCTACAAGGCATGACCCCATTTCAAGGATCTTTAAGTAAAATCTGACTTTCATTTTCTGTATAAAGTGTTTGTCTGCATGTATACTCTGTGTGTGTGTGTGTGTGTGTGTGTGTATCTACTACCTACAGTCCAAAAGAGGGCATCAGATGCCCTGGAAATGAGATTATAGTGTTAGTTGCAGCCATGTGGATGCTGAGAATCCGCCACTTGAGTCCTCTCATAGAACAGCCAGTGCTCTTAACTGCTGAGCCATCTCTCCAGAACCTCTCATCAAATTTTAAAATAATCAAAGAGAAGCAGATGAGTAGTCCAGTCATTGTAATGTCATAGTGGAATCTGCAAGCAAATGACAGTATGAAACCTAGAAAAGAAGAGATTTTTACGCAGCCACTAAGGAACACTACTGAAAGGCAGGTGAGGACAGCTCCGCTAAAAGGGGCCATGTTCAAGTAGAGAAACCTGCACGTGGGGCTGGCGAGATGGCTCAGGTTAAAAGCACTGTCTGCTCTTCCAGGTCCTGAGTTCAAGTCCCAGCAACTATATGGTGGCTCACAACCATCTTTAATGGGATCTGGTGTCCTCTTCTGGTGTGTCTGAAAATAGCTACAGTATACTCATATACAAAAAAATATAAATATTAAGGAAGGTATAATTGTAATCATCAGAGAACAGAGGCAGACTAGTCTAGCAAAGACAAGTCCAGGCACCTAAACTACACTGTTGCTGCTGGTCCCTCTTTGTCCAAAGCAAGGAAGAACACATTTCTTCAGGGTTTTCCTAATCCTTGTTCTACTCTGCCTTTGGTTAAAACACAGGTACCTCCAGTACCCACCTTCTGACATGACTAGCCTCAGCAACCATCTCTCACCAGGTCCCTGGACTCATCAAGTGCTTCTTCAACAACATGATGCTCAACACACACACCCCTGCAGCTGAAAATCAGTACAGCCCATTCATGGAGCCTCAGGAAGCAGTGATGGCATTGGTAACATGGCCCCGAGTTGGTCTCCTAGCCCCAGCACTGGCCCAAGCACACAGACAATCGGAAGCAAATGTGGCTGCGCATCACGGAAACGACTCCAAAAGATTAGCTAGCCTCTTCCCTCTCCCAGGCATCCTTCCTCAGTTTGTTCTGTTGCTGACATCCACACAGGCTGAGCCTTGGACAGGAGGCACAAGGGATTATACAGCCGGAAGTCCAGGGGAGGCAAAAACACAAGCTGACTCACAAACTCTTACACCTCAAGCTGTGTGCTGGAAGAGCTCCCTGGTCAGGGGGGTTAAAAAAAAAAAAAAAAAAAAAAACCGATTCAGTAACAGAAACCTAGGAAATGCAAACACATTCGTTTGCTGTCCCAGCACACCTGTTTTTTTTTTCCCTTTCCTTTGAGGGGGCAATGCCAAGTAAAGATCAAACCGAACCAGGTCCTCATGCGCGTCTCATGCACCCTTACCCTACAATGGAGCATCAAACGCTGCCGGTCACCAGTAAGGCCCATTGAAAAACTGTGAACACTAAATGTTGAGCTGGACAGAGACAGACTTGAAACCCAGCTCTCTATGAGCCTATCTACAGCAAGACTCTCTCCTGCAACACCCCAGTGAGAATATATGTAGTTCCGAGGTTGTGGACTTGCATAGCATAAACAGGGCCCCTCTGGACTCAATCCCCGGCAAGAGCAAAAGCAAGACAGACTCGTGGTTCATCCCATGATCCAAGCACAAAGCACAGAAGCAAAATAACAGCCAGGCTGTGCTACACGCCATAACACGCCAGGGACACCAGGGATACACAGCAAGACTCAAAAAAGCAAACAAAAGCTACAATGTACTGTTTTTATGTGTGCACAGTACAATGGATTAAACCCAGGGCTTCATGCTGGCTGAGGAAGTGTTCTACTACTGAACTACATCCTCAACATTTGACTCCCCAGCGTCCTTTTCTATTACCTGAACCTCAGCATCTCCAGCAATTAGACAGTAATTAGCTCCTTAAAAAAAAAAAAAAAAAAAAAAAAAAAAAAAAGAGCCTTGCCGGGGGTGGTGGCGCAGGCCTTTAATCCCAGCATTCGGGAAGCAGAGGCAGGCGGATTTCTGAGTTCAAAGCCAGCCTGGTCTACAAAGTGAGTTCCAGGACAGCCAGGGCTATACAGAGAAACTGTCTCAAAAAAAAACCCAAACAAACAAACAAACAAAATGAGCCTCCCAGGGAGAGATGGCTCAGTGGTTATGAGTGCTGACTGCTCCTCCAGAGGTCCCGAGTTCAATTCTCACCAGCCACGTGGTGGCTCACAACCATCTGTAATGGGATCAGATGCCCTCTTCTGATGTGTCTGAAGAAAGTGACAGTGTACTCACATACATAATAAAATAAATAAATAAATATTTTTTAAAATGTTAGGCAATCCATTAAAAAGAAAAAAAGAAAAGAAAAGAAAAAGAGCCTTCCTTGTTCACTTTATTGATAGACCAAGTGAGGCCTAGGATATGACCTCATAGGCATCATGTCAATCCTGGGCCCTGCTGAGGCCGCTTCAGCATCCCTGCAGTTACCCTGCAAACACGTTACCCTGCAAACACGAGACACGGGGTTTTACTCGACTCACCGTGAGTGAGCAATCAGCTCACTAATCTAAAATTATCCCGGAGCCCACGTGACCCTTCTTGCCACTGGTGAGATCTCAGCTAGGAGAGAGCCTCAGGAAACTAACTCAATGTACCTGCTGTGTCAGCCAGAGACAGACACACCTGAATATCTGCACTGGGCATCTGCTTCTGCAGAGCAATCCATCCTGAGATGGCAGGAAATGTTAAAAGTGTAAATGTCCCCTATTAAAAAGCTAGTCACAATAATGGAATTGGCTAGATCTCCCAGAGCCTCAGCCCCACCACCTATAAAGGGGTCCCTGAGACAATGCGTGCGTGTGTGCACACACACACACACACACACACACACACACAGTTACACTTTGCAAAAGGAATGAGGAGCACTTAGACATGGCCTGAGGAAGGCCATGGAGGGAGATTAGTGGGAAGAGGTAGAAACAGGCCAGGCCAGAACAGGCCAGACCACCCAACAAAATACAGCTGAGGTCAGGCCTGGTGATGCATGCAGTACTTAGGGGCAAAGGAACACCTTTATGCAACACAGAAGGGCCTATTTCTTATGGGAAAAAGAAAAAAAAAAAGGAAAAGAATCCCAGGAAACTTCAGATTTAGCAAGCGCTATCTTGGAAGTGGTGTCCAGAACTAGAGGTGGCGCCCGACATGGAAGTTGGTTTGGGACAAAGGAATGCCAAGGGACATTTCCCTGGATGGCGTACTTATCCAAATATCCACTGCAATCGGGTGCCTTGGGCTGCGATAATGAAGGGTGACAGGCGTCTCTGGGTCAGAGGCACCACATGGCTGGAGGAAGGGCAGGCAGAGAAGCAGCCTCACCAGCCCCACCTCCCTTCCTCCTCCCTCAGCCCCCTGCAGCTCTAAGATCCTCTTCTCCCCTCCCCCAACCTTTGTAGGGGTAAGAGTTTGGCCTATGGCTTTAAGAAGGATGTGGCTGGCCCCAGCAGCCTCACCAGCCCCTTTGTCTCAGCTCTCCCTACCCCAACAGGAAAGGTGAAGGATTTTGCTTAGCTTGTCAATTACACCTTTAGCAATCCTCAAACATGGAGGGGGAAGGAGGAAAAAAAAAAGTGGCCCCAAACCATAAACAACACAGCCCTTTTCCAACAGGGAACAAAGGGTCCAGGGATGGAATGGAGATGGCCCTACAGGTAAAGGCACTTGCAACCAAGGCTGACGTCCTGAGTTTGATCTCCAGACCCACATGGTAGAGTGTGCTGCCTGCCACACGTTTTCCTCTAACCTTCACAATGGTGGCCCGCTCGTGTACACACGTACAGAATAAAATATAATTTTTTTAAAAGGAAACAAAGACAGCCCTTCCTGCCAACTCCCCAGCCACAGACAATGATGGTTTAGAAATGCCTCCATAGCTGAGAATGAAACACAGTACCTCGGGGAGGCAGGAAAAGGAGGGGCTGGTAGGGGTGACTTTCCGCTCAGCCCAGCGTACCTCAACATTCGAACAACTGAGGCCTACTCCAGGTGCCACTGAGTGCTTATCCCACCTTGAAGATGGGAGGGTTGAAGACCCCACAAGCTGGCTTCCTCCCTAATCTTAGTCAACTGTTTCTATTGCACATTGCTTTCTATAGCAACTAAGGCACAGGGATAGAACTGTAATTGCTTTTGCGATAGTAGGATTTAAGCACAAATCCAAGACAGTTCTTGTCCGAGAAGGGTAGCCTGCTTCCAACCATGTGCCTGGAGGTCATGAGGCCAACCTTACGGAAGTTTACCTTGAAGCTGGGAGGTGTAACACAGTGGTGGTACCTGAAAGAAGTAAGGCCCTGGATTTGGTCCCAAGGCACTATGGGTGGGGGAGGGGAGATCCCGAGTCTGGAAAGGTGTATACCTGAGGTTTCCAAGGTCTGGCACAAGCCTCAGTAGGCTTGGAGAACAGAGAAAGGTCGGTGAGTGCCACCAGCCCAAAGCCCACAACATCCACAAGTCTGGAAACACTCTACTGAGGCCTTAATTCATTTTAATTCATATGCCTCAGAGTGCAAAGCAGGAGTCACAGGGATTCCATGCCTCAGGGATGCAGGGGGTGGCAGGCTGGAGGCAGAGGCATGGAGAGCACAGGAATGCTGTTGCCACAGGTGAGACTGGAGCAAGAAACGCTTCCCCTCCGTGCAGTCCAACCTTGGGAACGCAGTAGGTCTCCGCTTTGATTGCACCCTCTAGCCTGGACGGATTCCACAGGTATCCCTAAGCAATCCCTGAAGCACAGACGATTGACCGCTAGGAAGTGGAGGCAGAGGGTTATTTTATAATTAAGGACTCGGTGTATGGACTAGGTAGTGGGGCCACCTCACCCCGGAAGAAGGCTAAGAATGGAAAGTGAGCCCCTAGGGCAGCCAGCACGGTGAGGAACCGCCCCCTGCTGGCTCCTCCCCGGCCAGGTGTGCTCAGCTAGCCCCTCCCAGCAGCCGGCTGCGCCGCAGCTCAAGTGGCTCGGCTCCGGAGGACCCCGGGGACAACGCCCATCTCGCATCCCCACTTGCCGGTACCCAGAGCGCCATCCCAACCTGGGAGTGTGAGGTTCCAAGTCAGAACGGACCCACATCCACTACTACATTGACGAAACAACTTCTCCCTCTACATCCCAGCCTTTCCTTCCCGAGGAGGCTCTGGATAAGAACTGGGCTAGGTAAGGACCTTGGGTCCAGGGGACAGCCTCCGCTCGGGCCCCACTCCGCTCCCAAGTGTTCTCAACTCTACACTCCAGCAAAGTTGCTGCATGTCTCCTCCCCTCAACTCTTCAGAGTGGCGGAGTGCAGCCGGGACTTCGCTTCCTCTGTCCCCGTGCCCAGTCCCATGTCCCTGTCCGCTAAGCGCCACGCGCCCCGTTCTCCCCGACCCCGGCAAACATCCAGGCGCCACTAGGGGACCTGTCGCCCCGGAACCCACACAGTCCCAACCACCAGGTCCCAGCCCACGAGGGGCGCGTGGCGCTCACCTGTCGCGAGGCTGGCTGTGGCGCGGCGCCGCGGTCGCGCCGCGGGTCGTGGCCGGCGGGCGGCGCGGGGTGCCGGGTTCGCGAATCTCCGGCGCCGATCGTCGCGCTACGTTTACTTGGGCCTCTTAACCCCCGCGCTGCCGGCCGGGGCGCCAGTGCGCTCGCCCGCGCGCCAGTGGGCCACCCGAGGTAGTCCGCGGCGCTCAGGCGAGAGGGTCCACGCGGGCTGCGGCTGCGAAGCGAGGGGCGGCGACGAGGACGCTACGGGCCGGGCGCGCACGGGAGTGGGTGGGGAGGGGGCGGTGCCGCTGCCCTTGTAGCCCCGGCCCGGCCCTCGCCCCGCCTCCGCCCGGGGGGCGCCCCCACCGCAGCCACTCACCGGCCGGCCGGGCCTAGGGGACGGGCGAGGGAAATTTGAAATCCCTCCCGAGCTTCCTCGCCCCGCCTCCTCGGGAGCCTCCCCTGGGCCCCCTATGCCTTGTGGGTCACCCTCCTGGATGACCGGAGCCCACGGATAGTGCCCAGGCCTCTCCACCTGAGACACCCCCTCCTTCCCTGTCCCCCAATTCCAGATCAGACTCACATAGGCACACACAAGCACACTCACAGGTCTGGATGAACGGCCCAGAGAGGGAAGAGCTCCTGCTAGAGTCACACAGCAGCCCTGCATCGACCACCCCTCCACTGCAAGGGCTCTGTGGTCCGCTGGGGACCCCGTACATACTGCTTCCTGCTTTCACCTAGCTTGGCCTTTGTCAGCCATCTTGAGGGGAGAAAAAGCTTACATGTTCCCCCAACTACCTGGGTTCCTCGTGCCAGCTGGGGAGGAGCCCTACCCTGCAGCTTAGGGCTGACTCGGCCAAAAGGCCCAGGCTGAACCACTGGAGAAGCACAAATATTTATGATAGGCACCTGGCGTTTATGTTTATTTGTTTTCCTGCTTGTCTGTCTCCATACATTAGATGGTGAACACTAAAGTAAACACTAAATAAATATATGTTAAAGGGATGAACAAATCGAATGATTGCAAAGGCTTGCTACAAGGCCGAGCACGCGTAGGCTCGGCTTTCACAGATCTTTTATTTGTTGGCTCCCTGACTTCGCTCCAAGCTCTTCTTCTGCTTTGGTGTTCCACCGACACACCAAGCGTTGTCCTTCTAAGGAAAGCGTTGGCCGCTTTCCTCCTTTCAGACTTTGTTTCCCCAGATCTGTCACAGGAAGAGGCTTTCTTAACCAAACAGAACAGTCTTCAAATCCTTCTAGTTCCTCGTGTTCCTATAACACTGAAACCCATCTGAGATTGTCTTGTCTGCATCCCCTTGCAGGGCAGAGGTGGCTTCCATCTTCCATCTAGATGGAAACTGGAAGCCACATCTCTCTAGGAGCACAAGTCCACAGGGAGGCTAGCATCAAAAGGAACTAACTCAATACAACAAGTTGGTTGAATGAATGAATGAATCTCCACAGGTCTCCTGCCTCTGGGGCTCTAACTCCTGTTAAACACAGCTTTCCTCCTGCCCTTCTTCCAGGTTAGTGAGTAAATGGGCAAATGGTGACTATTTGGGGAACTTCAAGTTTTAATACTTCCTGGGCTTTTCCACTTAAAAAAGAGTAGACTGGTCAAAAGACAAAAGGAGAGAAAGCCCAGCCCAGCCTGGACCTGGCCCCCTGGGGAAGAGGAACAGCAGGAAGGTCTTGACTGTCTGGGCTCTGAAGTGTGTCCGGAAGTTGGTGCAAAAGAGGATGCCTTAAGAGAGTCTGGATGGGCAGGTGGTCTTGGTCTGTCACTTGGGAAGGACTATAACTGTCAAGAGAATCAGGAAATGGTGGATCCTACCTAGAATCTCAGCACTTGGGAGTTAAGGAATTTAGGGCCAACCTCAGCAACAGAGCAAGTTCCAGACCAGACTGGACTGTGGCTGTGTGAGAGCCTGTCTAAATCCCCCTTCTCCACACCCAAAAGAAAAAGTTCAGGAAAATGGGAGTAAGAAAACTACTGACAGAACCAGACAGACGGTACAGTGGTTAAGAGCACTGGCTGAGCTGAGCGTGGTGGCCCACGTCTTTAATCCCAGCACTTGGGAGGCAGAGGCAGGCGAATTTCTGAGTTCAAGGACAGCCTGTTCTACAGAGTGAGTTCCAGGACTGCCAGCGCTACACAGAGAAACCCTGTCTCGAAAAACCAAAAAAAAAAAAAGAGCACTGGCTGATCTTCCAGAGGAACAGGAGTCAATTCCCAGCACCCACATGGCAGCTGACAATTATAAGTAACTCCAATTCCAGGAGCCCAGACACCCTCTTCTGGCTCCCACAAGAAGCTAAACACCCATACATACAAAATAATAAACTTACTTTAAAAAAAAAAAAAGAAAGAAAGAAAACTACCTCCAGGGAGGTGTGGTGGTGCATACCTTTAATCCCAGCGCTTCAGAGGCAGACTGGATGATCTCTGGCCAGCCTGGTCTCCATTACAAGTCAGGTCAGCCAGGGTCATGCAATGAGATCTTGTTGAAAAAAAGAAAATAATCTTCAGAGAGTACAAAACTTTACAGTTTGAAAAGCCATTGGCCATGGTGGTCAACTCACTTGAGCTACAAGACTGCCCCGTAAAAAGGCAAAGAGCATCAGCCTGAGTTTGGGAAGAGTGGAGCAGAACCCGGGTGGAAGAGGGAGGCATTTATATAACGTGACTCTGGCTGACCCATCTGTATGTGGAGGTTTGCCAACAGTGTTTACTGTAATGACCACTCATAGTGATTACAGACAGGATGGTAATCACTGTTCATTCAGAAGATCAGGGTGGGGTTTGTAGCTCTGTGGTCAAGGGCTTGCTGATCTTGTGCAGGGCCCAGGGGTTCCATCCCTAGTGCCCTATGCACACAGATATCTGTGATTTAAGTCCCTTTGTTTTACATTCAAGAAACAGAAAATAAGCTGGGGAGCTTTCTGTTCTAGCTCTTGGGAGGCAGAGGTGGCAGGGTTGCTAGAAGTCTGAGCCCGAGTTCAGGATAAGCCTGGAGTATAGACTAAGAGGCCTCCCCCTCTCCTTCGACAAAGAATGAAGAAAACACATATACAAAGGGATGTCCTTGCTCTTAACAAACAGGAAGTATTTGGGAAAGGAGTATACCAGCACCTGTTTATTCTCTCATACAGGAAAATAAATAAAGCCAGCAGGATCTTGTCTCAAGCAACAACAAGAACAAAAATCAAGGTGAGTTGGACGGTACCTGCCATCCCAAAACTCAGGAGACAAGAGCAGCAGAATCTCCATGAGTTCCAAGCCACCAGCCACAGTTACCACAAGACCCTGCCACACAAGGGTGAAAAAGCAACCATACACTCCTCTGTAGCTGGGAACAGTCACGCCGGGCCTGTGATTCTAGATCCTGAGTGGTGTAAGAGGACCAGGGTTCAAGGCCAGCCTGGGGTACTGAGACTGTTAAAATGAAAGCTATACACATGCTTCTCACCCTTGTGTTGATGAATGAACACATCCATCAGTCGATATTTGTGTTTGCCCCTGCTATCTTAGAGCAGCTGTGGGTATCTATCTATCTATCTATCTATCTATTTATGTATGTTTTTCAAGAACAGGGTTTTTCTGGGTAGCCCTGGCTCTCTGGAATTTACTCTGTAGACCAGGCTGTCCTCAAACTCAGAAGTCCACGCCTCTGCCTCTGCCTCTACCTCTGCCTCTGCCTCTGCCTCTGCCTCTGCCTCTGCCTCTACCTCTGCCTCTGCCTCTGCCCAACAGTGTTGTGATTAAAGATGATGTGCACCACCACACCTGGCTTAATTTTTTTTTTTTTCAAGACAGGGTTTCTCTGTGTAGCCCTGGCTGTCCTGGAACTCACTCCGTAGACCAGGCTGGCCTCGAACTCAGAAATTCGCCTGCCTCTGCCTCCCAAGTGCTGGTATTAAAGGCGTGCACCACCACGCCTGGCTTTTTTTTTTTTTTTTAATTAGTTAATTTAGCAGTACTGGGAGCTAAACTCAGAATTTATACATGCTAGCCACTCTACCACTCTACCACTGAGCCATGCCCCCAGCCACCTTACTGGGAAGTTTTTGAAGAATATATATATATATATATATATATATATATATATATATATATATATATATATCCTCACTGTGGGGGTGAGTATTTTAATGAGTACCTAAGCCTAGACTGTATACACTTCTATCATCTTTAAAACAGAGATGATAACTTTAGCTACTTCAAAGTTTGTTGAACAATTCTATGATTAAATACACAGAAGGTATCTCACATAGTGCCTAGCTCATTGAAAATTTGTTAAGGTGTTGTTATATAAAACCATAGTGTATGGGGGCTGGAGAGATGGCTCAGTGGTTAAGAGAACTAACTAGTTACAGGGGACCCAGGTTCAAATTCCAGTACCCACATGGCAGCTCACAAGTGTCTGTAACTCCACGATCTAACACCCTCACATATACAAGCAGACAAAACACCAATGCACATTAAAAAATAATAAATATCCCAGCACTCGGGAGGCAGAGGCAGGCGGATTTCTGAGTTCAAGGCCAGCCTGGTCTACAAAGTGAGTTCCAGGACAGCCAGGGCTACACAGAGAAACCCTGTCTCAAAAAACAAACAAACAAACAATAAATAAATAAATAAATAACCAAGCATAGTCTCCAGGGCTACACAGAGAAACCCTGTCTCAACAAACAAACAAACAAACAAACAAACAATAAATAAATAAATAAATAAATAAATAACCAACCATAGTCTCATAGTGGAATAAAACTGGACATAAGAGCCCATGCTGGTCATTCCAGCACTCTTGAGAGAGATGGAGACAAGTGGATCAAAAATTCAAGGTGACCTGGAATGGTGGCACAAGCCTTTAATTCCAGCACTCAGGAAGCCGAAACAGGTAATAGATCTCTAAGTTCTAGAACAGCCTGATCCACAGAGTGAGTTCCAAGACAGCCTGAGTGTCTGGGGAACGATAAAGCCTGTTTCCGAAATAAATAAATAAATATTCTAAGTTGGGCTGTTAAGATGGCTCATCAATTAAAAGCACGATTTACTTTTCATCAATTAAAAGCACTGCTCACAAGCCGGGCGTGGTGGCCCACGCCTTTAATCCCAGCACTCGGGAGGCAGAGGCAGGCAGATTTCTGAGTTCGAGGTCAGCCTGGTCTACAAAGTGAGTTCCAGGACAGCCAGGGCTATACAGAGAAACCCTGTGTCAAAAAACCAAAAAAAAAAAAAAAAAAAAAAAAGCACTGCTCACTCTTTAGAGAGGACCCTGGTTCAGTTCCCTAACACACCCCTGTCATACAGCTCACAACTGTTTGTAACTCCTGCATATAAACTGAGAGTCACATACATGTCCATATGGGTAAAAGTAAATTAATTAAAAATAATTCGAGATCATGCTCAGCCATGGAGATGGAGAGCAGTATGGGATAGAGACGACTTTGTTTCAAAATGCATGAGGGTGGGCTCAGCAGGTAAAGGTGCTTGCCACCAAACCTAATGACCAGAGTTCAATTCCCGGGAATCCCATGATAGAAAGAAAGGGCTGGTGAGATGGCTCAGCGGGTAAGAGCACCCAACTGCTCTTCCGAAGGTGATGAGTTCAAATCCCAGCATCCACATGGTGGCTCACAACCATCCCTAACGAGATCTGGCGCCCTCTTCTGGAGTGTCTGAAGACAGCTACAGTGTACTTACATATAATAAATAAAATAAATCTTTAAAAAAAAAAAAAAAAAGAAAACTGTTCTCTAATCTCCACACACATTGTGGCAGGAGGACACACATGTGTGAGGACACACCCAGACATCCACACACAAATAAACAACAAAATTAGTGAGAACTTTAGTGGAAATGATTTTTTTCTGCTCCACTAAACATTCTCCTGCCTCTTCCTATCCCTATCATGTGAGCACCTGGCTTTCAAGGCTAGCCCACTTCTACTCAGGGTCTTCATTCATATTGCCTCAAGTATGAAGAGCCCTGTTTTACAGTTGAGGCAACTAAGGCTGCACTAGGGGAGGTTTGCCTGAGAGCCACAGCTGGCTTGGTGGAAGAGCTGGAACAATACCAGCTCGATCCCCTACCTCCCTCTCAATCCCCCCTCTTCCACCTTGTGTACCAAGCTGGGAAGTTAGACCCCATCCCAACTTTAATTGGAATAATAATGAAAGTGAGGCCCATTTCCCAGAATGAAGGCAGGGGTTCTCCCAGCCTTGGTAAGAGAAAAAGTCCATTGAAAAGTGCTCGGGCTTGATTGTTGTGTCCTTAGAAGGCCCCTTCACAGGCCAAGCACACTCCACACTTTTCATTTTCCACAGGAACACTCATGCCTCTAGCTCTGGTCCTTTTATGTAAACCCACTACAGTCCCCCATGGCCCACTGACTGTATTCTTGACTGGTACTGACTAGACAAAGGGTTCATTAGCTTGTTGGTGGTAGTGGCGATGCTGGGGTCTGGAGCCCAGGGTCTCACACTTACTAAGCTAACACTCCAGCCCCCTGATGTGACTTTAAGTCACCCACCCTATTTGCTTACCAAGATCAAGCACCACCTCTACTTCAAATTTAGCACTTAGTAAACACCTGTCTTCCTGTCTCCCGAATCTCTCCTTCATTACCATCTCCCTTCATACACTCCGCTGCCTTCAGACAAACGAGCTAGCATCCCTGAAACTTCTAAGAAGCACACTCTTGATATCCCAAGAGGGAAGGAACTGGGCAAGGCAAACAGCAACAGCCAAGTTCATTCTCATCCCCTCTGGGAGCCAGTGAGGGACCTAGGGAAGCTTGGGGCTTTCCCTCTCTGGGTACAGACAGCACGAGCAGGCACTGAAGCCTTGGACCTCACTGTTGCCCCTGGCTACCGAGTCTACTTCCCACTCAGTTCTGGGTCCAGACTGCCTGTTCCGGACTACATCCTCCAAGCTTCCTGAAGTTCACATCACAGCCTGCACATAACCCTGCTTAGGCTGGGCTGAGAAAAAAAATATTCTAGACGGGGACTAGTTGGGCAGTTAAGGAATGACAGGCCCTGTACATCCCTCTCACCCACCTCCGCTCCTGTCACACCCATTCCTCTCCTTCCCCTCACTGACTGTACAGCCCATAAAACATCCTTCGCAGTGTCTTTGGGTGGCTCTTCAAGCAATGCTAAACACTTGTCTAGCATGCAAGAGACCCCAGGTTCAATCCCCTGTTTTAAAAAAAAAAAGAAGAAAAAGAAAAGAAAAAGGAAACAAACAATATACCTTAGACACAAAGTCACAGGAGTCATCATGCCCTTTGTTCCCAGCACTGAGTAGGTGCTTATTAAATAGCTAGGGCCTTCCTGATTGATTGAATGGGCTCTTCTGTATCTCGGAAGAGGAAAGTATTTTAGAAGAAAACTTTCCTCAGGTAACACTTCTCAAGTTAAACCCCCAGCCAGGTTCACAGCATCCAGCAGAGACCAACTTTGCAATTCTCCATGGGGTCGCACCAGGCATTCACTTTATAATTGTTCCAAGGAGAAAAACAGAGCAGACAATAGAGAACCTGGGCCTCATTTTCTCCCACAAAGTAATTCCCCCCATGAATTTGAAATGAGGGGTGAGATTTCTGAAAGGTCCAAGCATTATCACCCCTGCCTCAAACTAGGGACTGGCAATAGGTCCTTTAAAAGGCAAATGTCCCAGATGGACAGCTTTAATGTCCCATGGAGCTTAGGCAAAAGGATCTTTAATTGATTTTTAATTTTTTTTAATTTTTATTTTGAGACTGGGTTTCTCTCCATAGCTCTGGCTAACTTGGAATTCACTATGTAGTTCAGGCTGGCCTGGAACTTGCAGACATCTTCCTGCCTCCGCCTCCTAAGTGCTGAGATACAAAGGATCTTTAAAGGGAAACATTGTGACTTGAGGAATTCAACTTTTAAAATAAATGCCAAAGAAGTCCCTTAAAGTAGTTTGGAAGGTTTTTGTTTTTGTTTTGTTTTTGTTTTTTTGAAACAGGGTTTCTGTGCGTAGCCCTTACTGTCTTGGAACTCGCTCTGTAAGCCATGCTGGCGTTGAATTTACAGAGATCCTCTTGCCTCTGGTTCTCTGATGCTGGCATTAAAGATATGGCCAGTCTAGTTTTGGAGGGATTTTTAAACAAACAAGCAAGTTCACTAACAAAACTTATAGAGAAATTGAAGAATTAGAGGTTGCCTTTAGGAATAACAGACAGGAATAGTGACATATCCTAGCACTTGGGAAGTAGAAGCAGGAGGGTCTCTGAGTTCCAGGCCAGCCTGGTTTATGAAGTGAGTTCCTGGAAAGCCAGAGCTACATAGTGAGACCCTATCTTGAAAAACAAACATAAAGGAAATAAGAATATCCACAAAGGGCTCTTTCTTTTTTAAAGACAGCGTCTCATGTAGCTCAAACTGACTTCAGCCTCACCGTGCAGTCAAGGATGACTTTGAACTTCTGATCCTCCTGCCTCTGGCTTCTAAATGCTGAAATCACAGGCATGTGTTCCTTCACCTGCTTTTGCAGCCAAGCAGGTGATCAGGGCTCCTTGCACCCTAGCCAAGTACTCTCCCAACTGTGCTATATCTCTTGGAGGGCTGTTTTCAATCACTTACCCATGTAAAGATAGAAACAAAACATGGATTTGATTCCTACCTAGGACTCTGGCTTCCATGCAAGCTGAAAACCAATTTCAAAATTTAGTGGTCTCTTCACCACCCTGAGTGAGGACCCGTTCCTCTCCCTTTCTTTCCAGACTTCCTCCCTTCTCAGTACTAGCTGGAAATCAAATCCCCAAGACTCTTGAATGCTAGATGGGGACTCTACCTCCAAGCTACAACTCAAACCTTACCTTCTCTTTTTCAGTTTCTTTTACACTGTTTGTGTATATGAGAATGCTCACAAGGCTGTGTCCTTGCATGTGTGCATGTGTGTGTGTGTGTGTGTGTGTGTGTGTGTGTGTGTGTGTGTGTGTGTGTAAGGGGATGGGGGGGAAGGGTGGGCCTACAGAGAAAGAGACAGAAAAAAGCCAGACTGACCTAGAACTTGGTATGTAACCAGAACTGTTCACAAACTTGTAGCAATCCTCCTGCCTCTACAACCCAGCTGTAATCCCAGGTATGAGCTGAAGGCCAACTGGTTTATCACTAACCATGCCTGGCTTTCGCTTCTCTTAATCTATAATATTCCTTTGTCTATAGAAGATGTGCACATCTTTTTACAGAGATGGCAAGACTCTACTTAAGTCAACCTCATTTTTTTTTAAGTGTTGTTAGGGCAGAGGTGCTAAGCTGGAGAGTAAGATGAGAATAACAAACAAGAGCTGTGTTTTGTTCTTCAATTTATTTTATTTTTTTATTTTTATTTTTTGCTAGAAACAAGACATGAAGACTTTTTTTAAAATGGCCCTTAGGCCCAAAGCTAGGCCTGGCTGGGATGGAATGTCTTGAATCTGGAGGAATCCGGCCACAGACCAACCAGATAAAGGTGACAGGGATCGCATTCCTCTCAATCAGATCAGAATTTACAACAGTTAAACGCTTAATTTAAGAGAAAGCTTTAAGGCAGCATGTTAGAGCAGCTCAGATCTTTCCCAAAGGGAAGTGTGGGTCCTGGGGAGCCTCACAGTAGGGGTCCCCACCTGAGCTGGCCTTGCTTTACAAGGCTTGAGGTCTGAGGCGAAAGAGGCAAAGAGATATTTTAAAGTGAATGAAGGGAGCAGGTCCCTCGTTAAATCTGAAGTGGGGGTGGGAGGTGCTGCGGAGAGGAGGCCGCTAGGCTCGCATTTCCTGCTGCTCTAACTGGCACTTTCTCCTTCCTGAGCAAGACTATGAGGACCGGGGAACCAAAAAAAAAAAAAAAAAAAAGTGGTCCTTGGCACTTCCAGGATGAGTCGGTCCTAAAACCCTCAGGGGGCGCTGCAAATGTACTGCCCCTCCCCCCACACCCGAGGTAAACGTTTTTTGAGCTTTTTGTTTGTTTGCTTTTGTTTTTGAGGAGTCTCGCTGTATACCTTTGGCTGGCCTGGAATTTAATACACAGACCAGCCTGCTTCTGCTTTCTAAGAACTGGGGTTACAGGTGTTATTTCAGTCTCTCTCTCTCTCTCTCTCTCTCTCTCTCTCTCTCTCTCTCTCTTTCTCTTTTTTTCCTCATCAGTCCTTTACAATACCGGATACTCTGTGGCAGCACACAGGAAATCCCCCTACCAAGCAGCGCACACCTTTAATCCCAGCGCAACAGAGGAGGCAGATCTCTGAGTTCGAGGCCAGCCTGGTCTGCAGAGTGAGTTCCAGGACAGCCAGGGCTACCCAGAGACACCCTGTCATTCATAGATAGATAGATAGATAGATAGATAGATAGATAGATAGATAGATGTAAATAATGTGGTATCGGGTTCTTCAAAGGTAGACACAGTCTCTGCTAGGGTGTTTATATTTTTCTGTCTAAATTTATTTCTCATTGCTGTTAGAATCCATCCTGTGGTAAAGGCCTGGAGCCACACTTTCCAGGGAATCAATCCCCTAAGGAAATCTTCTATAGGGTTTGTGCTTTCTGGCTGAACACATGGCTGTCATACAAACATGTTTTCTAACTACAAATTTCATGCCACATTTGGAGAAGAGGGTGTCTCATGTAGCCCAGGCTACTCTTGAACTTATTGTGTAGCCAATGGCGACCCTGAAGTCTGATCTTCCAAACCTCACCTCAACCTTCCAGTACTGAGAGTGCAGGCATGTGCCACCCTTTCTCTCTCTCTCTCTCTCTCTCTGTGTGTGTGTGTGTGTGTGTGTGTGTGTGTGTGTGTGTGTTTGTTTTGAAACACAGTCTTGCTATGGAGTCATGGCTGGCCCTAAACTCAGCAATCCTCCTGTCTCTGCCTCCCAAGTCCTGGGATTAAAGGTGTGCATGTACAAAGACAGCGTCTAAATTTTTAAAAATTCCATGTGTTCATAAATGTGTGTGCATGCGACATCTGCTTGTGGAGTGAGAGGACAACTTTTGGGAGTTGTTTCTTTCCCACGTGTGGGTCTCGGGGATCAGACTCAGATAGTGAGGCTTTGTACGGTGAGTGCCTTTCCCACTGTGTTTCTGAGACAGGGTCTCACAGTGGAACTCTGGCTGGCCTGGAACTACCCTTTGTTCCCTGTACTTTCCCCCCCCCTCTGTTGAGGCAGGGTCACATATGGCCCTCTTGCCACTTCCTTGCTGATCCTGAGTCCTGATCCTTCTGACTGCACCTCTCAGGTGCTGAGACACCGCCCCACACTGGCTCACCGGTGTGCTCCCTCAAACACTTACCCTTCCTTACAGTTTCACAGAGAAAAAGATTTGTTCCCGCCATTGCCCCTAAGCGTAGGACAGATGTTGTTGGAGACAGGTGTCGCTGTATACCTCTGGCTGTATTCTCACCACATAATCCAGGCAGCCAAGTCCTATCCAGCCTCCAGCCTCAGCCTGTCAAGAATTACAGGTAAGTGCCACCATATCAGGCTAATGTTGCTTTATTTTCTTTTATTTTTTCTTTTTATTACATCAAAAACTTTCACCTTTTACTTCAAGGCGGCTCTTTATAGCTTTTGTCTGGCATAACCATATTGCCAGCATCACCCTACTCATGTGCTTTGGGCACTTTATAAAACTTGAATGTAGGCATAGCAACATAGGACAATCTCCAACTATAAACAAGAGGGTTATGTTCAAGTTAGGTGGTAGTAGGGCATTCTTTTAATCCTAGCATTTGAAGAGACAAAGGCTGACAGATCTATGAGTTTGTGACCAGAGCAAGTTCCAGGACACCAGGGTGACACAGAGAAACCCTGTGTCAATAAACAAACAGTTATGTTTAGCACTCCTGTAATCCCAGTACTTAGGAGACAAAGACAAGGGGATTGCAGTAAATGCCAAGCTAGCCTGATCTATGTAATGAGCTCCAAGCCATTCCAGGCCAAAAACTGAGAACCTAGCTCAAAAAGCAAGGAGGGGAATAACCTTGCCTGAAAGGCAAGTAGCATCAGAAATCTGATTAATGCAGGCATCAGATACACAAGTAGAGCACATACATACACAGAGGCAAATGTGTATGCAATGTGGACACACCATTAAAAGGGTAAAACAGAGTGGGTTGGCCAAAGAAATCATCACTGCTCAGAGAGATGTGCAATTTAAAATGTATGAATTGGTATTTTTCTGAAATTTTTCACTCAATATTTTCAGACCAAAACTGAACACAGAAACATTAAAAAGTAAAAAGGGAAGCCAGGCGTGGTGGTGCACGCCTTTGATCCCAGCACTCAGGAGGCAGAGGCAGGCAGATTTCTGAGTTCGAGGACAGCCTGGTCTACAGAGTGAGTTCCAGGACAGCCAGGGCTACTCAGAGAAACCCTGTCTCGAAAAGAGAGAGAGAGAGAGAGAGAGAGGGAGAGGGAGAGAGAGAGAGAGAGATGAAGCAGTCTTCCTTGTATAGTAAAATCAAGGTCAGCCAGGGTTACATGAGGCCCAATTACTCACATGTCTGAGTGTTTGTGTGTATGTGCTCAAGGCCAGAAGAAGGCATTGGATCTTCTGGACCTGAAGTCACAGATGGTTTTGAGCTGTCAGTTGGTGCTGGGAACTGAATCTGGGTCCTCTGCAAGAGCAGCAGGTGTCCTAAGTCGTTGAGCAATCTCTCCAGCCTGACCCAGTCACTTACTAAACTTATATGTTTATTTAATTTCATCTCTGTTTGTATGAAGATCAGAGCTGGGTCTCTCCTTCCACTTGCGTATTTCAAGGATCAAACTCAAGTCCTCAGGCATCTTTACCTACTAGGCTGACTCCCCAGTGGTCCTGTCTCAAAACAAAACAAAATTTAAAAATGTGAAAATGATAAGACCATAAAATAGAAACAATGCTCTGTTCCTGGGAACACAAAGATAGAAAAGAAACTCAGAGAGACCAATATAAAGAGGGACCAATATATGGGCAATGTGGTGTATATCTTCATACACGATGTACATTCCATTACTTAAAATCCAACACATAAAACCTGATTGTCAGGAGCTGGGGTGGAGCTCTATAAGGAGAGTGGTTACCAAGCATGAGTGTGACCTTAAGGTCCACCCACAACTGCTCATAAACCTGGCACGGTGGCCTATAATCCCAAGATTCAGGAGGTGGAGACAGAAGGTTCCTACCCTCTTGTGCTAATGCAGATGCTTGGGAATAGGAGTGTGCAGTAGAAGAGCAAGTACCCAGCATACATTGGGCTATGAGTTTGATTCTTTTTTTTTTTTCTTTTTTTTTTTTTTTTTGGTTTTTCGAAACAGGGTTTCTCTGTATAGCCCTGGCTGTCCTGAAACTCACTCTGTAGACCAGGCTGGCCTCGAACTCAGAAATCCGCCTGCCTCTTCCTCCCAAGTGCTAGGATTAAAGGCGTGTGCCACCACGCCCGTTTATGAGTTTGCTTCTAAGCCCGAGATTCTATATTACATTTCTCAGTATAGGCTTGGTCAGCCAGTGCCTTCACATAGCCCTACAATAACAAGCAGGCAATATCTATAAAGTGAATGCATGGATAAAATGATGAGAGACTATGGTGAAATCAGCCCAAAATCTCAGCTTATTCCAGAGGCAGAAGGATTAAGAGTTTGAGGCTGAGCCGGGTGTGGTGGCACATGCCTTTATT
Organism: Mus minutoides; assembly: GCA_902729485.2. Lineage (NCBI taxonomy): Eukaryota > Metazoa > Chordata > Mammalia > Rodentia > Muridae > Mus > Mus minutoides. The sequence continues at coordinate 25,293 of CACVCL010019885.1, read as the reverse complement.
CCCAGCACTTGGGAGCAGAGGCAGGCAGATTTCTGAGTTTGAGTCTAGCCTGGTCTACAGAGTGAGTTCCAGGACAGCCTGGGCTACACAGAGAAACCCTGTCTCAAAAAACCAAAAAAAAAAAAAAAAAAAAGTTTGAGGCTGTCAGAGACAGGTGGATAGATCCCTGAGCTGAAAGTCAGCCTGGTCTACAAAGCAAGTTTCAGGACAGCCAGAGCTACACAGAGAAACACTATCTCAAAACAAACAAACAAACAAAAGCAACAAAGAAAGATTTTTTTTGTTTGTTTGGTTGGTTTTTTTGTTTTTCGAAGCAGGGTTTCTCTGTATAGCCCTGGCTGTCCTGGAGCTCACTCTGTAGACCAGGTTGGCCTCGAACTCAGAAATCCACCTGCCTCTGCCTCCCGAGTCCTGGGACTAAAGGCGTGTGCCACCACGCCTGGCACTTATCTCTGCCTCTTGAGTGCTAGGATTACCACCACCTTTCATGTTTTAAGTAATTATAGTTTTGTGTTGGTACAAGTCATAACTGTCCTTGGCCACCTGCGTCCTGTGAGCTGCACATTCTTGGATATGCTTAGTCTCTGGATGAAAGTTTTTTTGTTTGTTTGTTTTTGTTTTTGTTGTTGTTGTTGCTTTTTTGAGACAGGGTTTCTCTGTGTAGTCCTGGCTGTCCTGGAACTCACTCTGTAGACCAGGCTGGCCTCAGAAATTCACCTTCCTCTGCCTTCCGAGTGCTGAGATTAAAGCCCGGCTGGATGAAAGATTTTTATCAATGTTTTCCAAAGGGAAACTTTTCAGAGAAAAGTGCCAGAAGGATAGCCAATTCTACCCCAGGTTTCCAGGGTACTCAGGTCAGATTCGATGCCAAACACAGCCCTTGCTTAGCTCCCAGGGAGTATGTACCCCTATTTTCTCAGGTCCAATGAGGGTGAAGTCAACTCTCACCCAGCGGTTGCAGAGAACTCAGGCTTGAAAGCAGGGTGGGGCTTTCCACCGAGTCAGGGACTGAGTTCTGAAGGTGAACAGGCTGGGCAAGTGTTCTGAGATTGACCCCAGCTCTGTCATGATTGCCGAGGGTCTCAGTATCTCAACCCTTCTGACCACCACCTTGCCCAAGGCTTTCAACCATCCTTAGCCGGATCAGATTCCTCTATTCCAAAGGCTCTCAAAGTGTGGTTCCTGGGAATTAATGGGAAATGTACATTATCTGGGTGTTCGCCAAGCCTCTCAGCTCAAAACTCAGAGATTGCGGGTGGGACCCAGCCATTGGCAGTTTCATGAAATTGTCCAGATGACACTAATGCCTGTCCAAGTCTCAGATCTGCTACTTCACTCTGGTGTAGACTCTCAGAGGGACACCATAGTCTGGTTTATGCCCTTCCCTGTTATCAGTGTTTGGCCTCTGGTGGGCATTTAGTATTTTCTGGGAGCTTTTGATGTAGCTCAGTGGCAGAGTCCTTGCCAAGTCTATGTGAAGATCCAGTACCAATCCTCCACACCAAATGTATAGAGGAGATACAAAATTAAAAATTGTTGATATATTCCATAGGTAGATGTACCCTATGTTTAACAGCAATGGTATGGACAGCAACCAGCTATTGACTGTGGAATACCTGTGCTCCAGGCTCTGAGCTCCAAAGTTTGGGGAGGCTAAAAACTGCAGCAGCCACCCTAGATAATACTATTCTGTGAAACTGAGGCTCAGATGGGACAAGTGCTTTATATACAGGGTCTCCCATGCAGAGGCTTGGATTCCTACTGGGATGCTCAGAGCGGTTCCTGGAACCCGGAGGCCGCGCGTGCGCTGTCACGAGAACGGCGGCTGGGAGTGTGGCGAAAGTGCCGCTGCGGAAGCGCAGCGAGACCCGGGAGGAGGAAGCGAGCGCCACTGCCCGTTTGCAGGACTCCTGGTACCATGGGCCGCCTGCACTGCACGCAGGACCCGGTGCCCGAGGCCGTGCGCGGCGACATGCAGCAGCTGAACCAGCTGGGCACGCAGGTGGGGCTCGCCTGGGTGGGGGCGGGCGGGCACAGGAATGGGCCGACGCACTCCGGAGGTGGGGACCACTGGGGACCAGATTTGTGGGCTCCTAGAGGAGGGAATGAAGGGATTCCAAGGGGCCCCGGGTTGAACAGATTAAGGAGGGCAAATCGACTGCTAGCGAGGTGTGGGTGTCAGTGTGACCAGGCCTAAGTGCCCCCCCCCCCCGGGCCTGAGCCGGAAGAGGCTCAGACAGGACCGGTGACCACACCCCTTTCCAGTCCAGGAAAGGAACCTTGCGGGTTTTGGAAGCCCAGTCCCTGTTGCAGAGCTCCGAATGCCACCTCCTGTTCACACTGCAGGAATTGGCCAAGTGAGAGGCATCTGCCCGGAATAAACGGGTTACAGTGGTCCTTGTCAATCCCAGCACTTAGGAGTTGGGACTTGGGATCCAGCTTTCACTAAGTATCTTTTTTGTTTGTTTGTCTTGTTTTTTGTTTTTTGTTTTTTTTTTACGATTTTGCCCTGGCTGTTCTATAACTCATTCTATAGAACAGAACTCAAAAATTCGCCTGCCTCTGCCTCCCAAGTGCTGGGATTAAAGGCGTGCGCCACCACGCCCGGCTTCACTAAGTATCTTGTTCAAGCCTCTTCAAGTTTTTTGAGACCTCCTGTCAAAAAAACTAAAATAGATAAATAACCCTTCACCCCTCCAGATGTTTCCCTGACTGGGTCTTGGCTTCCCAGGAAGTGGGGCCCTCAACTCCAGACACACACAGGCCAGTTTGAAGAAAAAACAAAAAACAAAAAAACGGCAGAGTAGTACTCACCTTAATCTCAGCATTTGGAAGGCCAAGGCAGGTCGGTCTCTAATTCAGAAACATTCTCTTTTACATACTGAGTTTTAGACTGTCCAGAGCTGCATAGTGAGACCCTGTATCAAAATAAGTAAATAACAAAAATAGGATTTATTGGTAGTACGTACCTGTCATTGCCACCACTTGAAAGAAAGGTGGAGGCAGAAAAATTGCAAAACTGGAACCAGGAATTCACAACCAAATGTCTAACTTCAAAGGCCAGGGAAATGGCTAGATTTTGCTATTGCCACTGTTTTCTGGAAGACTCCTATTTGGAGGGGTAAGAGGAGGAGAGAGAGATTCTACTGATTTTTTTTAAAGGTTATTTCAAAGTATTACGTTTTATATGTTGTGGGAGAAGTCAGAGAACAACCTTAGGAAGTTAGCTTTGACACTTCTTTGTGTGGGTTCCAGGGATTGAACTCAGGCCAGCCAGCTTTGCAGCAAGCACCTTTGCCGCCAGCTGAGCCATTTTACCAGCCCCAAGTTTTTTTTTTTTTTTTTTTTTGTTGTTGTTGTTGTTGTTTGTTTGTTTTTTGGGTTTTTTTGCTTTGAAATAGTCTCTCTGTCCCCTGGCTGACTTCCTGTATTCAGATTTAAGCTCTTTCTGCCTCAGCTTTCCCAAGTGTTGCAATTCCAGGTGTGTGACACCATGGTCAGTATCTGTTAATCCTCACTTGGTTCTGTGTGTTGGCTTACTGTTGTGGTTTTTTTCTCTTTTATTTTTAGCTAAGGTCTTTGTAACCCTGACTGGTCTGGAACTAAAAGCCATCCTCCTCTCTCTGCCTTCCATGGCTAGGAGGATTCTAGGCATCTACCATTATGCCTGGCCTTGTTTGAGTCTGATTCTCAATAATTGCTCAATCTGGCCTTGAATTTAGAATCTTCTTTCCTCAGCCTCCTGAGGACCTGAATTTATATACCTGTGCCTTCAGCCTCAGCTTTTTTTAAAAAAATTAAATTAAATTAAATTAAATAATTTAACCATGTAGCCTAGACTAACTTCAAATTCCTGTGATTCTCCTGCCTCATTCTCTCTGCTGTGGGTTTATTTGTTTCTTGAGGCAAGGTCTCACTTGTGGTCCAGGTAGCCTGGAACTTGCCAGTGTCTCTGAGGCCCCAGTGAGAGGTTTTCAGGAGTGTACTGCCATGCCTAGCTGAATTTCACTTATTTGTTCAAATAAACAATACTTGGTATAGGTTTTCTCCAGTGATGAAATAAGTCAATTTAAGTGGACAACTAAAAAAGTACAAAGGCTGTGGGGAGGGGGGCACGGACTGGAGAGATGGCTCAGTGGTTAAGAACACTGACTGCTCTTCCAGAGGTCCTGAGTTCAATTCTCAGCAATCACATGGTGGCTCACAACCATCTGTAATGAGATCCATTGCCTTCTTCTGGTGTGTCTGAAGACAGCTACAGGATACTCATATACGTAAAATAAAAAGTATAAAGGCAGATTTATTGGGGGCAGCTCTCTGGCAGGTTCACTGGTCCCAAGGAAGGACGCCAGAGAAGTCGTCATGCAGACAGGGACACAGAGGGGAGAGGGGAAGGAAGGAAGGAAGGAAGGAAGGAAGGAAGGAAGGAAGGAAGGAAGGGTACATGCATGCAGGGAGAGAGAAATACAGAGGGAGGGAGGAAGAGAAAGAGTGAAAGAATGCAAAATGTCTAGATTATATACTAGAGCCTCTGGGGAAGCCCAGCCCTTGGGTTGGAAAGTTCAAGGTAGAACATGGGATATGGTAGCCACGCCCTGTAACAGGTAGGGACTGAGGGCTGCTGGGAGAACCTGAAGGCCAGGTGGGCTTTGGTTAAATAGGCACCTCAGCTGCTTGCAGAGAAAAAGCTCTATACAAGCATGAATAGAACAGATATGAACCATATACTTTTTGCAATGGAATTCATAATTCTAAGGCTGTGATTGATATTAAAATTAGATGTGCATTATACCGTTGTCGTCTGGGAAGGCTGGCCAGTACTCCCTAGAACCATCAATGTAGAGTTTGTGTTCCTAGAGTTGGTTTGTAGGGCTAGTAAATGAAGGGGTATTTACTTTCACATTGTAGTCTAGAATGACCTCGAACATTTTTTTCTGATGTTTACTTGGGATAATAGTTAAAATAGCTGATGAGCATGGTGCCAGGCACAGTGGTGCATGCTGTTAATTGCAGCACTGGGGAGGCAGAGGCAGGCACATCTCTATGAGTTCAAGGCCAGACTGGTCTACATAGCAAGCTTTGGGCCACTCGGGGCTATAAAATGAGACCCTATCTCAAAAATAACAACAACAACAACAAAAAGAGAGAGATCCAAACTCAATGTGGTAGAAGGTAAGCGCCAGCACTTGAAGGTTGTTCTCTGACTGCTCCATACACACCCCTAAATAGATAGATAAATAAATAAATAAATAAATAAATAAATAAATAAATAAGGGGGGTTAGGGGTGAGCATGATCAAGACGCACTGTATAAATTCTCAAAGGAGCCGGGTGTGGTGGCGCACGCCTTTAATCCCAGCACTCGGGAGGCAGAGGCAGGCGAATTTCTGAGTTTGAGGCCAGCCTGGTCTACAGAGTGAGTTCCAGAACAGCCAGGGCTATACAGAGAAACCCTGTCTCGAAAAACCAAAAAAAAAAAAAAATTCTCAAAGGATTCTTTTCTCTCAAAAGCCTATAGCTGGGTGATATGTGGCATATTGGGTTAGGTAGAAATATTGGATGGGGTAGGCACAGTGGGGGATGGGCACACTGGGGAATGGGCACACTGGGGGATAGGCACACTGGGGAATGGGCTCACTGGGCCATGGACACACTGGGGGAAGGGCACACTGGGGAATGGGCTTACTGGGCCATGGACACACTGGGGAATGGGCACACTGGGCAGTGGGCATCGGGAAACAGAATGGTGCTCAGGCTGTGTCTTCCCCTTTTACAGCAGTTCTCGGACCTGACAGAAGTGCTTTTCCATTTCCTAACTGAGCCCAAAGAGGTAAGTAAGGCATTTCATTGATAAGGAAGTTTGGCCAACATGTGTCCATAACCCTGACAACTCAGAGAGTGTCTGGACACTGCCTGCTCTTACAAAGGACTCGGGTTCAGTTCCCAGAACCCACGTGGCAGCTCACAACCCTCTGCCATTTCTGTTCCACAGACCCCATGAAACACACGTGCAGGCAAAATACTCAGGCACATAAAATAGACCTGTTTTCTATTCCTTTTTTTTTTTTTTTTTTCTGATATATATGTGTACTGTTGCTCTCTTCAGACATACCAGAAGAGGGCTTCAGATCCCATTACAGATGGTTGTGAGCCACCATATGGTTGCTGGGAATTGAACTCAGGACTTCTGAGTCAGTACTTTTAACTGCTAAGCCATCTCTCCAGCCCAAACTAAACCTTTTAAAGAGGTAAGTAAACAGCCTGACCTGTTTGCTCTGTCTCCTCTCTGCAGGTGGAGCGATTTCTAGCTCAGCTCTCTGAGTTTGCCACCACCAATCAGATCAGTCTTGGCCCCCTCAAAAGCATCATGAAAAGCCTCCTTTTGGTTCCAAATGGTGAGTTGACTCTCAACAGGTCTCCACAGAGACACTGTTGCTGCCTGAGCCTCCCTTTAGTTAGGGAATCACATGAGCAGTAAGTAGCCAGACCTGGCAGGGCTTCCGTCTGGAGCAGAATGCAGGCGTGGGGGTAAGTGTTACAGCTCCGTATGTTCCGTGGTCTGTGTCTGTGGGCTCAACCAACCATGAAAGGATAGAAAGCATTTTATAAATCAGAAGTGATAGCATGCACCTTAAACATTCTAAAAAATTGTGCCTATATGCTATGCATCATGGATAGACATGCTTTTGTTCATTATTCGCAAATAAAGTGGTATAACTAGTGTTTCCATGTATTTACAATATGTTAGCCGGGCGGTGGTGGCACAGGACTCGGGAGGCAGAGGCAGGCGGATTTCTGAGTTCAAGGCCACCCTGGTCTACAGAGTTCCAGGACAGCCAGGGCTACACAGAGAAACCCTGCCTCGAAAAACCAAAATAAATAAATAAATAAATAAATAAATAAATAAATACAAACAAACAAAAGCAATATGTTAGGGGCCCTAAGAAACTGAGTTCAAAGAATGTAGTTGCTTTGATTGTGTGTCACTACTGTATCATTTCTTTTTTTTCTTTTGTTTTTTTTTCTTTTGGTTTTGATCAAGTGGTCTTATTTATTGTATATGACTATACTGTGCCTGTCTTCAGACACACCAGAAGAGGGCATCAGATCCTACCATGTGGTTGCTGAGAATTGAACTCAGGACCAGACCTTTGGAAGAGCAGTCAGTGTTCTTAACCACTGAGCCATCTCTCCAGCCCACATAATGGATTTTTTTTTTCTTCTTTTTTTTTTTTGTTTGTTTGTTTTTCAAGACAGGGTTTCTCTGTGTAGCTCTGGCTGTCCTGGAACTCACTTTGTAGACCAGGCTGGCCTCAAACTCAGAAATCCACCTGCCTCTGCCTCCCAAGTGCTGGGATTAAAGGCGTGTGCCACCACGCCCGGCATAATGGACTTTTTTAATGCAATTTTTTTTTCCTTTTCTCTTTTTTGCTTGTTGCCATTACATGTTTGTTCAGGAGCATGTGTGTGCACATGCATGTGTGTGCATGTGTGAGGAGGTCAGAGCCAAACACCTTGTTTTTGAGAAAGGTCTCTCATGGGCCTGAGGCTCATCTATGAAGCTAGCTGGCTGGGCAGGCCCCCAGTGCTGGGATTCACCACCCTGAGCTTTTCCAAGTGAGTTCTAGGGGCTCTGACTCAAGCCTCAGCTTACACAGCACTTCCTGACCAAGCTGTTTGGTTTGTTTGCTTGTTTGTTTTTGGAAACAGTCTCTCACTCTGTAGCCCAGGCTAGTGGGATACTTGCTGTGTAGGCCTGGATGTCTTTGAACTGTCAATAGTCCTCCTATTTTAGCCTCTGAGGACTGGGGTCACAAAACTTATATTTTGTGTGCTGTGCCTTTATTCATATCTCTAGAAATTATTTTTTATTGCATTTTATGTTTTTTTGTTTTGTTTTGTTTTTCGAGACAGGGTTTCTCTGTATAGCCCTGGCTGTCCTGGAACTCGCTTTGTAGACCAGGCTGGCCTCGAACTCAGAAATCCACCTGCCTCTGCCTCCTGAGTGCTGGGATTAAAGGTGTGCGCCACCAATGTCACTGCAGAACTGTATATGGTTTTTGTGTAGTTTGTTTGGTTTACTCTTTGGGTTTATTTTTTTTTAACATTTATTTATTTAATGTATATGAGTACACTATAGCTGTACTGATGATTGTTGTGAGCCATCATGTCGTTGCTAGGAATGAAGGTTGCCCACTCTGGTCAGCCCTGCTTGCTCTGGTTGGCCCAGCTCGATATCTAAGTACACTGTATCTTCTCACACACCAGAAGAGGGCATCAGATCTCATTACGGGTGATTTTGAGTCACCACGTTGCTGCTGGGATTTGAATTCAGGACCTTCAGAAGAGCAGTCAATGCTCTTAACCACTAAGCCGTCTCTCCAGCCTGGTTTTTGGGTTTTCTGAGATAGGGTCTCACTCTTGTAGCCTACTAGCCTAGAACTTGCTATGTAGACCAGGCTGGTCTGGAACCCAAGAGATCTGCCTGTCTCTGCATCCACAGTGCTGTGATTAAAGGCAAATGGCACCAGGTGTAAATAACCTTTTATGTAGTTCTCTAGAATGTACTACTGGCCAGGCAGTGGTGGTGCACTCCTTCTGTCCCACCACTCAGGAGGCAGGGGCAGGTGGATCTCTGAGTTCGAAGCCAGCCTGGTCTATAGAGCAAGTTCTACTGAAACAGCCACCCACCCTTAACTAAGCTGTTTCCCCTTGTCCTCAGGTCTCACTGCTCCCAGACTGGGTTTGTTTATGGCAAGTAGCAGACCACAGTTCATTCCCAAATGCCTAGTTATCTATCTGTGAGAGATAAGCTATCAAAAGGAAATCTTGCCTCCTGTATTCTTGGTTCCTCATTGTCTGCTGCATTGTGTTCTGGTAAGGCCATAGTTCTCAAGCTCCGAAGGGGTCTAGATAGGACCCTAGCCCTAACTGATTTGGTGTCCGTGCCTGGGGTACTTCCTGCATTCTGATAATCACCTTCTTCAGGGATGAGGTGGAGCTGAGGGGGTTCCCTGAATCCATTGTTGGAAGGAGGACCTGGTGATAAATAGCTCAGCAGCAGAGCACCTGTCTGGAGTGCAGAAGGCCCTGGTTTCAATCTCCAGCACCAGTGAAGACAAAACACAATAGGTGGGGAGAGATAAAGATGTGAGTGGAGGCTGCCTTTCCAGGTCCTCACCTATGTGGCCTTGTGCAGGGACCTGCTTCAGGTGCTGCTTTTAGTCCCTATCAAACTGCCTGATCCTTAGGGGTCATCCATTACTGACCTTTCTTTTCTTTTTTCTTTTTCTTTTTTTTTTTTTTTTTTTGGTTTTTCGAGACAGGATTTCTCTGTCTAGCCCTGGCTGTCCTGGAACTCACTTTGTAGACCAGGCCGGCCTCGAACTCAGAAATCCGCCTGCCTCTGCCTCCCGAGTGCTGGGATTAAAGGCGTGGGCCACCATGCCCGGCGACCTTTCTTTTCTATTAAAGGTAATTTTTTCCATCACAGCTTCCCAAGGATCCCCATCAAACAGTGATCACAGAATGTATATGTCTCTCTCTCTCTCTCTCTCTCTCTCTCTCTCCTTCCCTCCCTCTCCCTCTCTCTCTCAGTGTGTGTGTGTATGTGAGAGAGAGAAATTTCTTTTTCTTTTTTTTTTTCTTTTTCTTTTTTCTTTTTTTGGTTTTTCGAGACAGGGTTTCTCTGTATAGTCCTGGCTGTCCTGGAACTCACTCTGTAGACCAGGCTGGCCTCGAACTCAGAAATCCACCTGCCTCTGCCTCCCAAGTGCTGGGATTAAAGGCATGCGCCACCACCGCCCCGGCGAGATTTCTTTTTCATAGTTTTGCTAGGAGACAAAAGGACTCATTAGCCCACATTGCTGAGGCCTGGAAGTGCCTGTTTTCCTACAGTTGGCATTTAGCTGCTGCTGGCCTGTGGCCTCAGGACTGCCATCTTCCCCTGCTTTTCTGTGGCTGCTGACCTCGCAATACTCTTTGTGGTTGTTTGTTGGTTGTTTGTTTTTGTTTTTTCGAGACAGGGTTTCTCTGTGTAGCCCTGGCTATCCTGGAACTCACTCTGTAGACCAGGCTGGCCTCAAACTCAGAAATCCGCCTGCCTGCCTGCCTCTGCCTCCCGAGTGCTGGGATTAAAGGCGTGCACCACCACTGCCTGGTGGTTTTATAATTCTTATATTACTAATATGATCTGTCTCTCAGTGGAACACAAACCTCACTAGGGCCCATGTTATTGTCTGTGTAGATTACTAATGTCTCCCCGTGTCTAGCATGCTGCTGACACACAGCAGGAATTGTGTCAGTATATACTGACTGCCACCTTGCTCTCCTCTGGGTTTCACGGGGTGGATTCAGCTGGCCAGCCTCCAGGGTGAAGCGGTTCAATGATTACTTCACACTCTCTGCCACCTACTCTTCCTATCCCACCAAGCCTTCCATACCCTGGTATGGAAGGTAGAGACTGCAGGCCTGTCCCCTGACCACCAGGTTGACATTGATTTAAATACCACCAAAGAATACAGTTGAAAAAGCAGCCCCAGAGGCCTCAGGGAGCCTCATCTTTGTAAGGTTTGGATTCTGCTTACAGAAGTAACTGTAGAGTGGAGAGCCTGCTCCTTGGTGTCTAGAGCTTAGCCTGCTGTGTTTGTCCATCCCAGCTGGGAAGTTGCCCAGTAGTGGTCATCAGGACAGGCCATCAAGATATTATGAGTTAAAGGAACTGCTCCCGGGCGCCCCTAGTCTGCAAGCCACTTTGATATTATACTTGTTGGCTCTAAGCAAAACAAAGTAACATTTGTGTTTGTAATAGAGAAAGGTACAAGCATGCTGACTCCTTAATCCCAGCATAAGAGAGGTAGATACAGAAGGATCAGGGGCTTAAGGACATTCTAATCTACATAGTAGGTTTGAGGCTGGCCTAGGCTACATGAGACCCTCAAAAAGCTGGGTATGGTGGTGCACGCCTTTCAGTCCAGTGCTCAGGAGTCAGAGGCAAGTGGATCTCTGTGAGTTTCAGGCCAGCCTGGTCTAGGTTAGCTAGGGCTACATAGGGAGACCCCGTTTATAATAATAATGATGATGATAATGGAAATATTATTCCACAGTTCTACCGCCTTCACATTAGAAAGGAAGGAAAGAAAGAAGGAGGAAAGGAAGGGAAAAAAAGAGAAAAGTTGGCACGTGGTTGTCATCCCAGCACTCAGGAGGTAGGAACTGAATGGGAGGATCAAAAGATAGGGACAGGGACAGGGACAGGTGCTGTCTCACACCTTTAATCAAGGCACTCTGGGGGGCAGAGGCAGATGTACACAAAGAAGCCTTGTCTCAAAAAAAAAAAAAAAAAAAAGAAGGAGGAGGAAGAGGAGGAGGGAGGGAGGGAGGAAGGAAGGAAGGAAGGAAGGAAGGAAGGAAGGAAGGAAGGAAGGAAGGAAGGAAGGCAAAAAGATCAGAATATCCTCAGCTATACAGCAAGTTTTCAGCTAGCTAGCATGGGCTATATAATACTGTCACAAAACAACAACAACAAAACTTTTTTGTTACTGCTTAGCTCACTTGTTTTATGTGCTGTGTACATGAGTCTGTCTTTCTTTCTCTCTCTCTTTCTCTCTTTTTGAGGGCCTTGCTAATGCTAGGCAAGCCCTCTACCACTGGGCTATACTGTCACATTCACAATGCCTTTTGTTTTCTTCTAGTTATTCGTGCGTGTCTGGGATGGCTGGTGAATGTACATGAGTGCAGATGCCCTCAAAGGCCAGAGACATTGGGTCCAACTGAATCCAGAGTTACGGGGGTGGGGGGTGGTTGTGGGTCACCCCAGATGGGAACAACTCAAGTCCTCTGCAAGACAAGCCATCTCTCCAGCCCCGACAGGGCCTTTTTTTCTTAGACAGAGTTTCTTTGTGTAGCACTGTCTGTCTTGGAACACAATGTGTAGACCAGGCTGGCCTCGAATTCACAGAGATCTGCCTGCTTCTGCCTCCCTGGGCTGGGATTAAAGGCGCAAGTGTCACCACGCCCGGCTCACAGGCCATTTTTAAGTGCAGGGTCCTTTCTGAAGGCTTGAGATTCATAGAGGTTTGAATGCAATAGGTGATGAGCCCTGTACAGATCAGGGAAGATTGTTTCCAGCAAAGGGACCAGTGAAGGCCAATACCCAGTGGTAACTTGGGTCAATGTGGACGTAGGGATACTGGCATGATGGCCACCATTTATAATCCCAACACTGAGGAAGCTGCAGGAGGATTGTCAGGAGTTAAGAGTTTTATTTAGTCCCAGTTCCCACAGCTCCAAGGAATCTAAGTGAGCTGTATCTCCAAACCCCATTCTCTTTTTTTTGGGGGGGGGGCGTGCAGAGGACTTTTTTTTTTTTTTTTTTTTTTTGGCTTTTCGAGACAGGGTTTCTCCGAATAGCCCTGGCTGTCCTGGAACTAGCTTTGTAGACCACGCTGGCCTCGAACTCAGAAATCCGCCTGCCTCCGCCTCCCAAGTGCTGGGATTAAAGGCCGGAGGACTCTTCATGACAGGGTTTCTCTCTGTAGATCAAGCTGGCCTCAACTCAGAGATCCTCCTGTCTCTGTCTCCCAAGTTCTAGGATTAAAGGCGTGACCACCTCGCTCAGCTGCACTCAGCCTTTTCCTAGACTTCCTCCGTGCCAGACTGCCGTGGATCTCTAGCCCTCCATCACTGGAGGGCACTGGACCCCACTGCGCAGGTGCGCAGCTGCCCTGCCCCACAGTGGCTTCTGGGCTGCATTTTCTTGTCAGCCACTGGAGCGAGACCGATACTTTTGTCTTCTGTGTCGCAGAGTATATATAAATACTTGTTACTGACCACTGCTTTCATTTACACTTTATGCTCACTCCCTTGCCTCCAAGGTGCACTGAAGAAGGGCCTCACTGCTGAGCAGGTGCGGACTGATCTCCTGACACTGGGTAGGTCTTTATCTGGGGTTGCCTGGGGAGGAGGAGGGCCTGTGAGCTCTTTGTTATGTTAATATCCTTCTGTTCTCTTACAGGTCTGAGCGAGGAGAAAGCCACTTACTTTTCTGAAAAGGTATAATTCTAGTAATCAAGGTTAAGAGCCTGGCTTTTATTTCCTGAAAAGGGAAAAAAATGCTGAGCAAGACAAAACCCCACCAACCACCACCCCCTTCGTCTCAGGAACGACACACCTGCAGCTGCCAACCAGCCCTGCTTAGGGCAGCCCTAATTTTTCTCCTTTGGCTTGACAAATATTAATGCCATTGTTCCAATAGATCTTGGGGTGAAAGAAGAATATTTAAATTGGGTATAGCAGTGCCTGCCTGCAATCCCCACTCTGGGAGGGAGTCAGGCTCAAGGCCAACCTCAGATTCAGAGAAAAATTCAAGGTCAGCGAGGCTTCCTGATGCCCTGCTGAAAGATTGTATTCCCACCATGTCTTGGATATGTGCAAGCAGGTGGACTCAGCTCTTGGTTCTGCCTTCTTCTCTGTTGAAAGCTGAGCACTTCTGTTCTTGGAGCAGAGAGTTAGGGATGCTGGTTCCCCACTCTGATGACACTGGCTTTGCTCTTCTTCTAGTGGAAGCAGAACGCCTCGACCCTTGCACAGTGGGCCATAGGTCAGACCCTGATGGTTAACCAGCTGATTGATATGGAGTGGAGGTTTGGAGGTAACTAGATCTATTCCCGGTTACTCCTGTGGCTGGCTGTCCTGGGGCTGGAAAGAGGCTTTTGGAAAGCCTGGGTGGGGAAGACTTGTCCTTGACCTCAGACACCATGGGGGCCAGCCATCTTTCTGGTTCATGTTTACCCCAACATGTCTGCTCAGGACAGCCTGCTAAATTGAGCTCTTCGGAAGTCCTCCGTCGGTCACTTGGTATTCTCTGTGTGTTACAGTGACATCTGGAAGCAGTGAATTAGAGAAAGTGGGAAGCATATTTTTACAGGTAAGTCTGTGGTCAGTGGCGATGGGCAGGGTTTCAACCTGGTTAAAGGTTATCCAAAGCTGGGCAGGGTGGCACAGGCTTGTAAACCCCCCGCAATCAAGAGGTTCGAACAGCAAAAGTTCAAGGCCAGTTTGGGCTTCATGAGGCACTTTCTCAAATTGTTTTTATTAACGCTGTATTGGCTTTTGTTCTAGTCAGTGTTCTAGCTATGAAGAGACACCTTAACCGAGGCAGCTCATGTAAGAACACATTTAACTGAGGGCTCACTCACAGGTTTATTGGCAACAGCCATCATCATCATCATGGCACTGTACAGGCAGATGCAGTGCTGGAGAAGTAGCTGAGAATGCTACATCCTCATCTATAGGCTACAGGGAGAACGAAATGAGGGGGAGGAGGGAGGGAGAGAGAGCAGACCCACTCCCAACAAGGCCATAGCTCCTAGTCCTTCTAATACTATCAAAGAGTTGCACTTCTGAGATAAAGCATTCGAATATATGGGTCTGTGGCAGCCATTTTCGTTCAAACCACTACAGGTTTGATATCGCCTTAAGTGATATTTTCCCCCCTAAAGTACCCTTTGTATCTCAGAGCAGTGTGATCAGCCACGGATATGATCCCCAGCACGCCTGCCTTCAGATGAGCTCATTCTGCTGTTAGTCACACAAGTTCAGTTACTTCACGGGGCTGGGGACTGCCAGGATTTTTTTTACATGGGACAGTTCAGTCCACTTCATATAGCTGCTAAGATAGAGAAGCCTATGACGGGGCTAGGAGGTAGCTCAGGGGTGGGGGGCTTAGTCTCCTGTAGCTCCTGGGACGCTTTGGAACTTAATTAGGTGAAAGGTTTGGAGGAGTTTCTCTTCTCAGCTGTCATTTAAATGTTGTTGTTGTTGTTGTTTATTGTGTGTGAGAGAGAAATGAAACAGCATGAATGTGGAGGTCAGAGGACAGCTTGCTGGAGTGGGTTCTCCCCTCCCACCATTACCAGGGTTCCGGGGGGTCAAACCTGGGTCGCCAGGCCCCTGTAGTAAGCACTACCCACTGAGCCTTCTTGCTGGCCCCTCCCTCGTCTTAATTTTAAAGTTATTTATTTATCTTCTCTACCTTCTCCTTTCCCCCCTTTCCTTATAGTTAAAGTTGGTGGTTAAGAAAGGAAAACAAACTGAAAATTTGTATATAGGTGAGTCTCAACCGCACTTTGTAGCTTTCTGCCTCCTTCCTTCAGTGCCCTGGGCTGGTGACATCTCCCTCAGAGCCCATTGCTCTAAGGCAAGGTTATCATCAGGCTCGAGAGCTGCCTCAGCTGCCTTCCCTCTCAGAGCAGAGCTGTTACTAGGTTATTGGGAGGTTGGAAAGCCCGAGTGGAAGGGGCTGAGGGGTGTAAAGGGGAGCAGATCAGAGGCAAGACACTGTTGTTTTTTTTTTTTTTTTCCCTTGTTCCGGTCAACCTCGCTCGCTTGCTCTGCTCGACCCCGCTCGCTCCGGCCAGCCCCACTTGCTCCCAGCCGCCCCCGTACGGCCCCAGCTTGTTCCAGCCAGCCCCGCTCACTCCGATCGGCTCCGCTTGCTCCGGTTTTGGCCCCGCTCGTTCCGGCTGTCCCCGTTCGGCCCCACTCGCTCAGGCCCTGCTAGCTCCGGCGTCCCCGCTTGCTCCGGCCGTCCCTGTTCGGCTCCGCTCGCTAAGACACTGGTTTTTAAGATGTATTTATTTTTATGTATGTGAGCACACTATAAGCTGTCTCACACACCAGACACACATCCCATTACAGATGGTTGTGAGCTACCATGTCATTGCTAGGATTCATTTTATTTATATGAATGCACTGTAGCTGTCTTCAGTCACACCAGAAGAGGGTGGAATCAGATCCCATTACAGATGGTTGGGAACACTATGTGATTGCTGGGAATTGAACTCGGGACCTCTGGAAGAACAGTCAGTGTTCTTAACCACTGAGCAATCTCTCCAGCCCCTGGAGGCAAGAAACTTTTTTTTTTTTTTGGTTTTTTTCGAGACAGGGTTTTTCTGTGTAGCCCTGGCTGTCCTGGAACTCGCTTTGTAGTCCAGGCTGACCTCGAACTCAGAAATCTGCCTGCCTCTGCCTCCTGAGTGCTGGGATTAAAGGCATGCGCCACCACGCCCGGCCCCGAAACTTTTTTTTAAGATTTATTTATTTATTATTATACATAAGTACACTGTAGCTGTCTTCAGCTGCACCATAAGAGGGCATCAGATCTTATTACAGTTGGTTGTGAGCCACCTTGTGGTTGCTGGGATTTGAACTCAGGACCTTTGGAAGAACAGTCAGTCTCCTAACCACTGAGCCATCTCTCCAGCCCCTGGAGGCAAGAAACTCTTGTGGACCTTCCTGAATTCCTTTGAAACCTTCCATGCTTCTCTGTGACATCTTTATAAACACACTTCAGTGTTTTTGGAGCTGAGACCCTTGAAGTCCAGACTGTAGGTTCCTTATTCTGATAGGTTATATATACATCAGGAGCCTCTTAGCTGCGTGTAGCTCAATGGAGCCCTTGCCTTGCCAAACTTAGGCCTGGGTTTTATTCCCAGCACCACAAGAAGGAAGAAAATGCTGTTAAGATTACCAACAAGAATAGATGTCAGCCTAGAGATGGAGCCCTGGATACTCAAGGCCCCGGATCTGCTCCCCATCAAATGAATAAACAAACAATGGCTGTGGGTAGAAATGGATTTTCCTGGTACTTGTGTGGCATTGGAAACACCTCAGACTGAACTTTCTCTCCCCAGAATTAACCTTGCCTCAGTTCTACAGCTTCCTGCACGAGATGGAGAGAGTCCGAGCAAGCATGGAGCGCCTCAGCTGATCCTGTTCCTCTTCCCTTGCTCCTGCCTCTTCTCTGGCGGCTGCCTACTCCAGGCTCCCAACTGCCTTGAAAGGCCACAGGGGCAAAGAGCTTCTTAAACCAAGAGTCTCAGTGCTTGAGGAGTGCTGCCTGACTCTTCTGTAAGCCCCACTGGAAACCACCACCTCCAGCTCCGGGGTGACTTTACACCTAGATGCTCTGCCAGCTACTGCATCTGGGACTGTTTCCTTTCTTTGGGAGGCAGGTATTGTCACCTCCCATTCAACAGTTAACAAATGGTTCAGTTCCTTTATTCATATGGTTGAGTACTTGCTTGTGGCTGAGGAAGAGGCAGGCGTGTGTGGACGGTGTGTCAGGAGTGGTCTCATCTGTGTCACACTGTTTGGAGGGGGAAGGGCATGGCCAGCCCGTGTTTGCTGAGTCATCTGTGTGTCACACTGTTTGGAGGGGGAAGGGCATGGCCAGCCCGTGTTTGCTGAGTCATCTGTGTAAAAGCCCTTGCTTAGTCTTCTCTGGGAAGAACTGAGGCCAGACCACTTCTGGTTTTTTTGTTTGTTTTTTGTCTTTTCGAGACAGGGTTTCTCTGTGTAGCCCTGGCTGTCCTGGAACTCACTTTGTAGACCAGGCTGGCCTCGAACTCAGAAATTGGCCTGCCTCTGACTCCCAAGTACTGGGATTAAAGGCGTGCGCCACCACCGCCCGGCATCTCTGTCTTTTGTGTTATAAGGAGGTAGGCCTTTTGAGGCCATCTTACATTGGTTCCAGAAAACCAACCACCTTTTGGTTAAGTGGTAAATTAAAAGAAAAACAGTTTCTAAAGAAAAGCTCTGAATCCTACATGTCTTTCTCCACGGTTTAAGAGTCATCTGAAGTCGGGCATGATGGCGCATGCCTTTAATCCCAGCACTTAGGAGGCAGAGGCAGGTGAATTTCTGAGTTCAAGGCCAGCCTGGTCTACAGAGTGAGTTCCAGGACAGCCAAGGCTACACAGAGAAACCTGTCTTGAACCATCCCACCCCACCCCACCCCCAAAAAAAGAGTCAGCTGAGCTGGGTGTAGTGGCAT
This sequence comes from Mus minutoides, assembly GCA_902729485.2. NCBI lineage: Eukaryota > Metazoa > Chordata > Mammalia > Rodentia > Muridae > Mus > Mus minutoides. The sequence goes on along the minus strand of CACVCL010019885.1, from coordinate 7,458 downwards.
ACACCTGTAACCTTGGCCCTGCAGAGACAGAGACAGGAAGACCACCAAAAGTTAGAGGTTAGCCAGAGCAGCAAAGTGAGAGCCTATCTCAAACCAAGCCAGCCATGGGGGTGAGATTGATGGCTCTGTGGTTAAGAGTGCTTCCTGCTCTTTGAGAAGACCCTGGTTGCTCTGTTCTCAGCATCCACTTCTGGAAGCTCATAACAGCCTGTAACTCCAACCTCACATCTTCTTACCTCTAAGAGCAGACATACACGTGATGTAAGTGTACACATACACATATATACTCTGACATACACACTCAACAAAACAAATGAAATAAATCTTTTTTAAAGGGCCACAGGATGTGGCATAGCTCAGTTGGGAAAGTGTTTGCCTGGCTTTATTCTCCAACACTTCATAAAACCTGGCCTGGGCTATGTGACCCCTTGTCTCAAAAAATAAAACAAAACTAGGGCCAGTGAGATGACTTAGCAGGTAAGTACACCTACCCCGACGCCTGAAGACCTGCGTCCAACCCCAGGACCTACACGGTGGAAGGAGAGCACTGATTCCCACAGGAGTAGTCTAACCTGAACACACCCGTGCACACACAAGCATGCCTACTAAGTAAAGAAAATTAATACAGATATATTAATTTTAGATTTGGTTTTCATGGTGCACCTATAATAGATTACAACCCTCTGTAAGTCCAGCTCCAGGGAATTTAATGCCTCTGGCCTCCATGGGTACCTGTGCTAATTTAGATAATTAAAGATATTAAAGATAATAAATCGCTAGTCTGATTGCTTAAATATTCCTTTAAAATTCTGTCTTTGGACCATAGCTAATTTCATGAGAGAACTAGGGGCCTTCACCAAAAAGAGAATGATAAAGCCAGGCAGTGGTGGCGCACGCACGCCTTTAATCCCAGCACTCGGGAGGCAGAGGCAGGCGGATTTCTGAGTTCAAGGCCAGCCTGGTCTACAAAGTCCGGTCCAGGACAGCCAGGGCTACACAGAGAAACCCTGTCTCGAAAAACTGAAACAAACAAACAAAAGAGAATGATAGCTTCACCAAAAAGAGAATGGTAACTTGTTGTTTGAAATAGGATGTAGTTAAGGCATTTCTGGATGGCTTGGTACTCCCTATATACCCCAGGCTGGCCTGAAACTCATGACAATCCTCCCATTTTTCCCTCCAAATGAATGCTGGGATTACAGGCATGTACTCCACACCATCTCTTTACAAGGGGCCAAATACCAGGCCTTATACTGCATGTTAAGCAAAACACAACTGTGTTCCTAGCCCATAAAGGTTTTGTTGTTCTCACATTTATTTAGGTGGCGTAGGCAGAGTCATGTTTGGGGCCTTGTGGATTCAAGGCAACCTTCAGGAGTGTGTACTCTTCCACCGGCTGTCAGCAGGATAGGTCTGAGTAGACAGGAGGACCCCTTCCCACCTTTTTTTTTTTTTTTTTAATTACTGTAGCTGTTTTCAGACACACAAGAAGAGGGCGTCAGATCTCATTACATGTAGTTGTGAGCCACCATGTGGTTGCTGGGATTTGAACTCAGGACCTTCAGAAGAGCAGTCAGTACTCTTAACCACTGAGCCATCTCTCCAGCGCTCCCCCAGTGATTTATCTGACCAGTTTCCTGCTGGTTTGATACAAGGTCTTTTTGTAACGCCCTGAATGCTCTGAAACTTGAAGTTCTCTTACCTAAGCATACTGTGTGCTGGAATTATAGGTTCAGATTAAAGATCCTTACCACCATTTTTTGTTTGTTTTTCTTTTAAATTGTATTTGCATATTACAAGTATTTTTACTAAGCCCAACGTAGTGATGCATGCCTTTGTCTTTTTTTTTTTTTTTTTTTTTTTTTTTTTTTTTTTTTTTTTTTTTTTTTTTTTTTTTTTTCTAGACAGTGTTTCTCTGTGTAGCCCTGGCTGTCCTGGAACTCACTTTGTAGACCGGGCTGACCTTGAACTCAGAAAGCCCCCTCTGCCTCCCAAGTGCTGGGATTGAAGGCGTGCACCACAATGCCCAGCCATGTGGTGCACATCTTTAATCTCAGCCCATGCGAGGTAGAAGCAGGCATATCTCTGTGAGTTCGAGGCCAACCTGGTCTACATAGTGAGTCTCAAGACAGCCAGGGCTATGCAGAGACACCCTGTCTCAAAAACAAACAAAACAAGGACAAAAACACCCAGACTGTTTTTATTTACATTGAAGGGTTGGCTTTGATTTTCCCCATTCAGTGCATAAAGATTGACCATCCCTTTCTGGCTGTAAAGCCATTTAATGTGCTCATGCAGTATGATGGTATTTGTTACTTTGCTTGCTGCCAGTATTCATCAGGGCTCTCTAGAGAACAGAACCAGCAGCGTGTACATACATGTCTATGACTCTGTGTGTGTGTGTGTGTGTGTGTGTGTGTGTGTGTGTGTGTGGTTTTCTTTCATTTTGGGCCATTTTGAGACAGTCTTGTATAAGTAACATAGGCTGACCCAGAACTCACTCTGTATCTGAGGACGGCCTAGGACTCTTAAATCCTCCTGCCTCCACTTCTCAAAGGCTGAGATTACAGGTTTTTGCTCTCTTGCCAAGCAGAGCTGTTTTATCTTAAAGGATTTGCTGTCAGGATTACTGAGGTCTGAGAAGTCTTAGGGTAGATGACAGCGACACCCAGAGAGAGCTACAGTCCCATTTCTGAGGTTGACTCCTGGAAAATTCCTTCTTGCTCCAAGGGAGGTCAGATTTTTCATATTAATACTGTAAACTGATTAGATGAGGCTACTCACAGCACAAAATCTGCTGTACTCCAATTCACCACATTTAAATTTAATTCCATCTCAAAAACACCCTTAGCAAAACCACCCAGAATGGTATTTAACCAACTGAGTGACATGGTCCAGCCATCCTGGTGCCAGACTGCCCTACTGGTGGATGTTCAGTGCTACACTTGACTGTCTCCTCTTTCTTCTTTGACATAATCTTTCTGTGAAGCCCTGATGCTCTGATACTTGATGTTTGAATCTTTGTTCCCACCATCACCAAGGTCACCATTAGAAGTTCCAAGGACATAAGCCGGACGTGGTGGCGCACACCTTTAATCCCAGCACTCGGGAGGCAGAGGCAGGCGGATTTCTGAGTTCGAGGCCAGCCTGGTCTACAGAGTGAGTTCCAGGACAGCCAAGGCTACACAGAGAAACCCTGTCTCGAAAAACCAAAAAAAAAAAAAAAAAAGAAGTTCCAAGGACAACAAGTCAGTGCCCTTGGGCCAGGTCTAGGTGTGCTGATGAGACCTCAGAGAACCTTGAGAATCTAATGTAAGAAGAATTCACAAAGGGCTTAAATTTCAGCACTCAGAAGGCAGAGGCAGCAGAGCAGCCTGGTCTCACGCACAGGGAGCTCCAGGCCACTTCATAGACAGTGAAAGCCAGGACCACTCTATTAAGGCAGGTGTAGTGGCACACACCTGCAATCCTGGCCCTTGGGATGCTAGGACAGGAAGATTGGTGCAAGTTCAAGGCCATCCCGAAATACATTGTGTACTTGCACATACATAAAAATTAAAGCCCACTCATTTCACAAAAAGAGAAACTCGGGCTTGGAGAGTGGTCATGGGATACTGCCCTGCCGTCAGTGATAATCTCACTTTATTCAGGAATGGGACCTAGAAGCAGGAGTGTCCTCAAACCAAACAATCCAGAGCTGGCCTTATTCAGATGTTCTGTCAGAGTCACATTCTTGGTGGCCTCCAAGCAGGTTCTGCTTAGGTGAGTGGAAGAGTCACATTCCTGGTGGCCCGATGAAGTCTTGACTTTTCCACAGGCTCACCTGTTTTCTGTGAGCATTCTTCTGGATAGGTCTGACAGACCCAAATGCTCATGGCTCTGCACAGTATCCAGGGTAGAAGCCAGCCCTTGGCAGTGTCCCCTGCCCACTGCCCACCGCGCTGACCACAATATCCCCACCCCTTCCTAACGAGTCCATGTTAGAGAAGCTACATCATGAGACCACCTATGCTCAGTGCATCCCTGTGTTGCTTCTTGTGTCTTTTTACTATGTTTGATTATGTAGTCATGGCTGGCGTGGAAGTCACATAGAAAAAGCTGTTCTCCACCAGGGCGTGGTGGCACACGCCTTTATTCCCAGCACTCGGGAGGCAGAGGCAGGCGGATTTCTGTGTTCGAGACCAGCCTGGTCTACAGAGTGAGTTCCAGGATAGCCAGGGCTACACAGAGAAACCCTGTGTCGAAAAGCAAGAAAAAGCTGTTCTAAAGCTTGTGGTGATCCTTCTGCCTCTGCCTCCCAAGTGCTTGAGTCACCTGGCACTTCCAAAGGTTGGTACTCACATGGGCTTTCATCACTGCCATAGCCACCAGTGGGGCATGGTCTCGGGTCAGGCAGCTTGGGTCCTAGTACTAGCCCATCTCCCACTCACTGTGACCTTAGGCAACTGCCACAGTGAATCGGCTCAGAGTTATTGCAGAGAACCCTGGGCCCCAAGCCTGCTCACCAGCCTGGAAGCTACTTGTGTATCCCTAGGGTTCTGGAGACTTGTTGCCCGTGGGCTTTTGTTGGCAGCGGTTTGTTTGCAGCTTGGGAAGCCCTGCCTGCTCTCCTCTTCCCCCCCACCCCACACTATCCTAAGTCTTACCCTTAAGGAACTGAAACAGTATTGTATTTGTTTTGTTTTGTTTTTCGAGACAGGGTTTCTCTGTATAGCCCTGGCTGTCCTGGAACTCACTTTGTAGACCAGGCTGGCCTCGAACTCAGAAATCCTCCTGCCTCTGCCTCCCAAGTGCTGGGATTAAAGGCGTGCGCCACCATGCCCGGCCCTTGTATTTGTATGAGTGTTTTGGAGAGCATCAGATCCCCTGACGCTGAAGTTACTGATAGCTGTGAGCCAGTATGTAGGTGCTGAAAACCAAACCCGGGTCCTCTCTAAGACCAGTAAGTAGTCTTTACCTGCAGAGCCATCTCTCCAGCTTCTGTTTTCTCTGGCACTTACTTATTGTGGGTTTATGTGTGGACACATATGGAGGTCAGAAGACAGCTTGTAGAAGTTGGTTCTTGGGACTGGAGAGGTGGCTCAGCGGTTAAGAGCACTGACTGCTCTTCTGGAGGTCCTGAGTTCAAATCCCAGAAAAGGCAGGCAGTGGTGGTGCATGCCTTTAATCCCAGCACTCAGGAGGCCTAGGCAGGTGAATTTCTGAGTTCAAGGCCAGCCTGGCCTACAGAGTGAGATCCAGGACAGCCAGGACTACACAGAGAAACCCTGTCTCGAAAAACCAAATAAAAGAAAAAGAAAGAAAGAAAGAGAGAGAGGGAGGGAGGGAGGGAGAGAGGGAGAGAGAGAGAGAGAGAGAGAGAGAAAGAAAGAAAGAAAGAAAGAAAGAAAGAAAGAAAGAAAGAAAGAAAGGTAGGTCAGGCCAGGAGAAGAGGAACCATAACTTGGTTACTCATACCCAGCAGCAAAGTGTATAGAGTGCTCTAGGTTGACTGGTAGGGCTAAGGAGGCAGTGCCCTGTCATTCTTCCCTTCACACCTTCCAGGCTCAATTCTGTAGGCTCTGTCTGGGAGCAGCAACCCCAGACTCAGCCTGCTGCTGGTGTGTCCCCTTTGGGGGGTCAGCATTCTTGTGAGATCTTCCCTACACTTCTAGGCTGTAGAGCAGTGTTTCTTTGCTACCCAGGGGTGCTGGAGTGCAGAGACCAGGCTCCACCCTTGGAGAACTTGACATCAAGTTTGAGAAACTTGAGCAGCACCCAAGGAATTATAATTCCTGGCAGACAGGCTGTGAGTGATGTCAGAGGTCCGGTGTCTAGGAGCAGAGGGCATGAATGATGGGGGGCAGGGGGCCTCTGCAGGCTGGGTTTGAGAGATTTGCCCTGACAGGTGCACGCAGCACGGGTGGCGGGTTCACTTTTGAGCTGTGCAGTCTTCCCATGACCCGTGCGTGGAGGGAGATAGGGAGCTTTCTGGAGCCTCTGGGAGGCCCTCGTACCTGCTGGTGACTGAATACGGGCTTACAGAGGCTTATGGAGTAAGGCTGCTTCCACTTCAAAGAGCCTTTGCAAAGCAGCTCGGGTGAAGAGAGGTAAGTGCAAAGGAATTTCCTAGACAATGCCCCTGGGCTTCCGCCAATGCTTAGCCGGGAGACTGCTGGGGGGTGGGGTTTGCTGATCCCGAAATGCGCACAAGGATTTTAAGTGGAACTCAGCCAAGATGCTTGGAGAGTGTCAGACTCCAGGTCCTTAGAAACCTCAGGCATCTGCTGTTCCCCTGCAAGGAGCCCAGACCACACCCCGCCCCAGCCCTTCCCTCCCTGTTCTGTGTAAATCCTGGATAGAGGTGTTCCCTTCTTCCTCTTTCCTGGGTGGTTCCCTCAACTATAAAACACAGATAAAAAGAGTAGGAATCCAAGGCTACCCTTGACTACATATAAAATTCCAGGCCAGCCTGGGCTACCTGTTTTAAAAACCAACCAAGCAAGCCACAAGCAGGAATTCATTCAGATGATCTCTAAAGACATTTTGGTTTGGTTTGGTTTGGTTTGGTTTGGTTTTTCCGAGACAGGGTTTCTCTGTATAGCCCTGGCTGTCCTGGAACTCACTTTGTAGACCAGGCTGGCCTCAAACTCAGAAATCCTCTTGCCTCTGCCTCCCAAGTGCTGGGATTGAAGGTGTGTGTCACCACTCTCAGCTCTAAAGACATTTTGAACAGTAGTTGTGTGTGTGTGTGCACGCGCGCGCACATACATACACATACACACTTATGTAACTCCCTATATAGACCAGTCTTTCCTCAAACTTACAGAGATCCACCTGCCTCAGCCTTCCAAGTGCTAGGATTAAAGGCATGTACCATCACAACCCAGCTGTTCATTTTTATTTTGTGTGTGTTTTCCTGCATATATGTATGTGAACTGAGTGCATGCCTGGTACCAGCAGGAATCAGGAGAGGGCATCAGATCTCCTGGTACTGGAACCCAGCCTAGGTCCTCTGAGAGAACAGCCAGTCCTTTTAACCACTAAGCCATCTCTCCAGCTCCCATAATGTTTTACTTGTTTGTTCTTTTGTTTTGAGACAGGGTCTAACAATGCAGCCCTGGCTGGCCTGGAACTTACTGTGTAGACTAGACTGCCCTCAGGCTTACAGAGATCCTCTTGCTTCTGACTCCCGAGGGCTGTCCCATGAAGTTATATTCTTTGTGTGAATGGTATATGGGTTTATGTGTGAATCTGTAGAGTTAGTTATGTGTGTGTACTGAAAGATCCTGAGAAAATGTAACAGGTCTCAAAGACCCCAAAACTGGGAAAGAGATTTCATTATTAGTAGAAAGCCTTTACATAGCTAAATATAATAGCCTGAACATTTCTTGAATCTGTGTGCTTGCCCCTACTGTTCTTTGAATGCATGTATTTGCCAACTGCTATAGCTCACTGCCAAGAGTTTGTGGGTTAGTT